>SNQJ01S0188646.1:25117-43435 GCA_010110895.2 Picea sitchensis
AGTGGAGCAGAGGGAGTAGTGGGATTTACTGGTTTAGTGCAAGGAATAAAGGAGGGTTTTCGGTTTTGAGAAGATACAACCTGTTGTGATTCTTTAGCTCTTTTAGTAGCCTCCACCTAACTCTAAGGCTGAGCCATGAGGACATGGGAATGAATCTCATCCTCGAGTCCACTGATAAAACATTCTTGAAAAAAGGCATTAGACATGTCCTCTGTCCGAAAATCGAGGCGCTCAAAATAAGCTATAAAGTCTTCCACTGTTCTAGAATTTTTCAACTTTTTCAAATGGCCTAAATGGTTGGTTTCAATGTTAAAGCATTCATAAATCTCTGCCACAAAGTGTGTCCAAGAAATATACCCTTGACGGGAAGTTTTTCTCCATTTCCACCATTTCCAACATTCTTGACCTAGATGGAGAACACCATACCGGAGTTTGGACAAGTCATATGTATTGTCGTATAAAGAGAAATAATGTTACATTTGGGTTACCCAACTAGTGGGATCCGAGCCATCAAATTTGGTCACATCCACCCATGGAAGCCGTAGGTCACACTGAAAGTGATGGGGCAGGAAATTATGGGAATGAGAGGAAGTTTCAACTTCAGTGTGAGGAGGTGGGTCATATAAAGGGTTATCTTCTAGGATATGCATCTTGGTGCAGATCATCAAAACACAAGATTCAATCTGGGTAGTCATGTATTGTTTGAGTTCCTCGATTGAGGCGGCGATGGAGGACTGCATGGTGGTGTTGATGGAGGCAATATTGGCACTGAGTTGTTTCACTTCTTGTTGGGTCTCTATGAAATTAGATTGCAAGGTATTGAAGCGATCTTCCAAGTCTTGGCTACGGGTATGGGCCATGATGACGAGGGAACTAAAATGGGGCGGGTGGGGTAAAAACATTTGCTGAAAAATGATATGTATGAATGGTATAAGGGAAAAGAGATAAATCCAATGGAATAGGTCTCAAATAATGGTGCAAAAATTTCTAGACTCAGTTTATTTATTTATTTATTTATTTATTTTTACACCTTCAGAGTTATACTCCAGTCTGAAGAATACTGTAGTGATAAAATTTCCAAATGCTTAACCAGGAAGAAATGTGTAGTGATTTGGCAACCTGAACACAGTTGTGCGGCAATAGATCTTGTCAGTTTTAATTTATTTTTTTCCGTCCCCAAGGGTTAGGTATTCAAGGGTTCTAAAGAAAAGGGTTTTCCCTGTGCTATAGATCTCTGATATACATGGGGGGTCCAACAGTAGCACTCGGCCCAATATATCAAGGAAATAAATAAGGAGGCTAGACCATGCCTTTAGCCATACTACCCGACTACTCAGGTACTAGAGAGTATCTTCCCAAGTGTTGTTCTCGGTGGCACTATAGTAGTCAGGTGACCAATTGGTTTATCTGAAGAGGGATTCAGGAAATCTAGGTCGATCCCTACACAGGTGTTGTCTGATGCACTACCACTCTAAGGGGTACAAATAGGGGTTACAAGGACGGCCAACATATGTTCTCTTAAGTACCACTTGTATTTCCTACGTGTATGAATCCCTCAACCACGGTTTTATGCGCGCAACGACAGATCTTTGTGGCTTAAAGACGTTGGAATATGTGTCTACCCTGAAAAAATATTTAACCCATAGTTTATGCCAAGGAAAGTGCTCTGATACCACTTGTAATATTCTAGATATAAAAAGTATGTAGAACATAAATAAAATGCTATAAATGCCAGATAAACAATAATATAACCAAAACAACACCACAATAACACTGAAATGATATCAAAATAGCACCAAAAAGAGCACTTTGATTCTAAGAGCAATGTTCATGGGCCTCTTCGAGGGGGAAACCTCCAGTCGAGCAGAGCTCTATTACAATAATATCCAAGATAGGGTTCTCATACCTTCGACTCTTATTTATACTAAATATGTCTATCAAAAGAACCATATAGAGGAAGATCCTTGTAGAAGAAGAAGATTCTAATAGGTCTTCTTACATTCAATTTATTCTACTTTATTGCAAGGCCTTATTAATATTGATCTTTATTACATCTGAATATATTGTTCTACCTACGTGAGGGTTAGGTCCCTAACACTATTTGAGCCCTCATGTGCTTGTCTACTTTTACCTCTTTCAAGAAGTTGTAACTACTTAACTACCTGGGTGGGTTGGTTAACAGATACTCTGACTGACCTATATTTCTAAATGCATCAGCCAACTGACTAGTTATTAGTCAATCATCAAGTCTAGTCGATAGAGTTGAATAGCCCCTACAACATCTCCCCCTGCCTCAATTTCTTGCTCATCTCGAGCAAATGGGTTTTACACAAAATCACTTTCTTTCATACTTTGATTACAAAATTACAATATGGAGAAGTATAAGATGAAGAGAGAAAGAGAAATACGTAAGAAGAGGAGATAAAACCTTTATATGGTTGACCGACTTAAGGTATTTTTCCAATTTTTTTGTTGTTCCTAGAATTCCTTCGTTGGTTTCATCGACTTCCTTGTTATTCTCAATTTTTGTGATGACTTTGAAGGTGATATGAATAATGATAGGGGATGACTGATTTGTTTGTTGAATGAAGTCACACCATGTTCCAATCACCTGTTGTCCTTCCAGATTTAGAATTTTCGATTGGGAAATCAAATCGACTTTCTATGAAATATTTGATATATGAGATGAACCCGACTCTTGATCAAATCATTGTTTTGTGGCTTTCATTTCAAATATGAGCTGGATGAGGAAACAGGTTTCTTGGTTAGTTTCCAACTGCACTTTGTATCCCTCCTTCATCCATTCCTCCTCTTGTTGTGATAGTTGTTTCTTTGTTATTTTTTGTTTTTCCAGCTGTGTGGTGAGGGCTTCTTTTATTTTTTTATTAGCAGCCAAGTTTCTTTCCCTTTATATATTTTCCACTACAACGTTTTGTATCCGACATTTACTGAATGCATCTGCAAAATGAGTCGGCCATTCACTTACCACATAGTTCAGTGTGGTAGCTTGTTTGGTTAATTTATGTATTTTTTAATTGAATCCCTTCATATTATTCTGATCTGTTTCTAAGGATGCATCCATATGCTCCTGAGCTATTTGAATTTATTTTATGGCTTGGTTGTGTTGTTGTTCAACTTCATAATTTTTCTTTTTTCAGAGCCGCTACTTGTTGTCGGTAGTTTGTGCTAGTTTTGATCATTCTGTCGATTATATATTTAAATCCTTCTAGGGTCTTATGTGCTTATGATATATGTTCTATCCCCTCATGCATCCTGACTACTTCTCTACATCCCTCCACGATATTATTTTTCTCTTGTTTTATTCTCTCGACCTGACTTCCATATTGAAGCACCCTCTTCCATCTCCTTGTTGATTCTTTTGAAATAGCTCCATGTAAGTCGAAAAAATGTTTGTCCGAAATAATGGTCAGGTCGAATGAGGCCTCGAATGATAAAACTGATGGAGTAGTTGTTCCGGTCGTTCTGATGGTATTCATCAATGAATTCCTTTTCTTTCTTTTATCTACATATTTGGATGGTTGACCATCTTTTGTTACCGTCTACTGTGTTGTTGGGATTCTTTGTTCGCTTGTTTCATCTTTTCCTTCCTCCTCATGATAAAATTTTTTCACCTCCATATATTATTTTTCCCAGAGATCTATCCCTTATGTGTTAATATGATCAATATCAATGGGATTTACCTCAGGTAAAGGCATCTCAGTCTGCAGACTTTTAAAGTTCTCCGCTTGTATGCTTGGGATGTTGCTTTCTCGCTCTTCTTCCTTAGTATTCTGGTGGATCTTGGCCTGATGTGTCTCATTTGTCCACAAGACTTCTTCATCTTGATCCAATGCCTCAAATGAATGGACTTCTTGTTTTTGTGTCAGGATGGTCATCTCGGTGACTTGTATTGATTCAACTGAATGTTGTGGTGACATTGGTTTTCTAATCGACTGATGTTATATCAATTCTGTTTCGATTTCCTCGACTGAATCCTACTGCTCCATTTTGAGAGTTTATATCTCAACATAATCCATCATGAATGATTGATTTAAATCAGTTTCTTAAGATGATTCGTTAATTATGAGTTTCCCCTTCTTTTTCTTTGTTGGAAAATTTTCTATGATTAGTACCATCTCTGTTGGAGGTGACTCCCTCTTGAGGTCGATTGTAGCATCATGTGTCCTTTTCTTACTTGGTTTTTCCTTTGGGATTATTTCCAATTCTGTTTTATTCATTGTGACCTTTGCTGGGATGATATAATTAGTTGTGCTTTGTAATTGTTTTTGCCTCTTCGCCCCTCTGGTTTCAATTTTCCTTAGTTTGATCTTGACCTATTTATTTTTCTCCTTAGATTTGTGAAAATCCTCCCTCATTCATGGTACGACCAAGGAAGTGTATATTTTTTCAAGACATAAGTGTCTTGTCAGGTTTGCTTCATATTATGAATGATATTGGTGGTAATACTTGTCATTTTCTCTTAGATAATAGGGTCATTAAAGTCTATGCATGCCTTTGAATGGAATCTTTCTCTCCAAATCTCCTCTTTTTCGATCTCGAGTTATTCTTCCTTAGAAACCTTCTTCCCCTTGTTCTTTTTGGTCCGTTTCTTTCATTTTCCTGGAGAAATGTTTGCAGGTATAGATGTTAGATCTTGTAAGTCTTCAACAAAAGGAACTCTGTAAAGAGTTTCTTCTCTTTCTTATTCTTGCTCCCCATTGGTCAATGGACATATTATAGGTACCCTTGTTTGTTGTGCCTCAGGTGGGATTTCTAAGTTATGGTTAATTTGTCTTTCAATCTTTGTAAATATTTGTTCCACTGTTGGCTCGTACTGTAGTTCTATTGGCTCTACTATTGAAGCGACTCCACACCACAATTTTTTTCTATCAAGGTCGAGATGAATATCACAGGGCGTTGGAAGTGCCCGAAAGAGTACTTGTTTGACTCACCATATGTGAGTACTATCTTTCAAGCCTCTGACCCATATTAAAAATATATCTTGTGGTGGGAGTCAGTCTGAAGTACATGTTTGATTAGAAGAGAATACTTTGAACTTCTCCATTTTTGGGGTTTTCTTAGATGTGAATGCTTCTTCTCCAACAAGCCCATACTTCTCCATTACTATCCTTATTAATAGTGAATGGAACTTGATGGCCTTTCCTGCATCTTGAAATTCCTTTCAATTGGCACTGACCATGTCATACAAGTGTTTTTCACAATTGAAAATTTATACATTATGATATACTTGAGTTATTTCCTCGATGATTGTCATATTTATGTCAGATGTCTTACCTACTGGTGTGAAACATAAATAAATTATTATGATAGTCCAATGGGATCTTAGGTCAGTAATTTTGTTGATCAAAAACCACTTAGAGTTTTTGGTTGTTGTTGACCCCATCAAAAACTGCATCTAGTCGTTAGCATTGGACGACTTGGGTACCTTGGCCCCTGTCCTTTGGATGCCCATGATTTGGTAGAGGAGTATTCCAGTTATTTCTATTGGCTTATCCAACCAAAGGTATCCTTGATGATTCCGACTAACAATGGATTTTTCCACTTGTTCTTAGAATCAACCCATGTCATCTACTTACGGGGTGCCAAGGATATGTTGAATCTCTGCGTTTTCCAGGAACTTAGTTTTTTATTTCCATTTTCCTTCCTAGATTTCCCATTCTGTGAAATTTAGCCAGTTATTTATCCAATATGATTCCTCCATCTTCAATAGTTGGATATTCTAAATCCATATTTGCAACGATGTCGCAGTCGCTCTGTCAAAAGCATGCCTTGATGTTGACCCTTCTGATGCACTCCCGACTTGACCTCTCATCCTCATCATTTGTGGATCCTTATTACCGGTTTTGGAAAAGGTTGGTGAATTTATAGGTTCGGTCGACTGTACGCTCTAATCTATACTTAGTTGTGGAGGTGAAAATAAAAATGAGGCAAAATCATATGCTTCGTCCATATTTATATCTAGTGGTGAGAGCGTCAGTTTTAGTGCATCCATATGTTCTCATGTTTTATGCTCTTCTGTCATAAATATTGGTGGTAAGAGTGACTCAAGTGAGTGGACGTTTAAATCATTTTTAGGGTGGAATTCGATTATGTCTCGTCGATCATTAAATGCAATATCCTGTTGTTTATTTTTGCATGTATGGGTCTAATCAAAGGATGTGTGAATAGTTGCAGAATGATCATTTCCATTATTAATGCTCTCGTCGACATTTTCCTATCTAGAATTAAATGCTCTTTCCTTGTCGACATCGGTGTTTTCTCGTTCGATGTCATTCTGGGTCCGAACGACGAGGTTACCTCTGTTTAAACATGGTAAACATGTGGGCCAACCGATGAGGTATCCTCTGTTTATACATGGTAGATACGTGGGTTGACCGAGGAATATTATTGAGCCATATTTATTACTGTACTGACTTAGTCGATGTCAGTGATGGATTGTTTGCTCATTTATTTTTCTAATTTTGACTAAGTCAGAATGGTGTCGTATTTTACCATGCTAATTTGATTCATGTTCTCTTGTTTTTTACTCATATGATCTATGCTCGTTTGATCTTCAATCTCTTGAACCACACTCTCTTTCCCCCAGACCGATCCTTTCACTTGATTCTCTTCTTATGAGTATTTGTCTTAAGTCGTTCTATGGTGTGGAATGATGAGAATACCTTCTTCTACTTTGTCTCGGGCTCAAACAAGGGATGCTTTCTCTTTCCATTTTACTTTATTACTACTTTTCGTTAGCACTATGTTTTCTCTTTAAATACTTTATATTTTTAGTTTTCTATACCTAAATTTTTCTAACTGTTTTTTGATTATTAACTTTAAGTAGGTTTTATTTTTCATAAATATGATTAGTCTATTTAGTAGATTCATATTGGCAATTCCCTACTATATTTTTCCAACAAGGTTCTTTTCTTTTATACATGATACTTCTTAAAACAGGAACCATTAATCACTTTCATAAATGGTTTCCCCAATAATTTTCTAAGTTGGATCGCTCGAGTCAGTCGAATATCTTCTACCACATAAGGCCCCAACCATGTTGTTTCCAATTTTCTTGTTTTTCGTTTTTTTAGAGTGTCATACAGTAAGACTAAGTCTCCTTCCTTTATATCTTTTTTCTTTATGTGACGATCATGCCACATTTTTTTTTGTTGATTCTGGACCTCTTGGTGATGGATTGTTAAGAACCAAATATCAATATAGCATAGAAAAACCTCATAAAAAGTACTCAACGCCTTGAAAAAGAGATAATTTCAGATAATAAGCCTCTTCGACGGGGCAACCTCCCTTTACCCCACTTAAATGTTCAAGTACAAGATGATTCAAGATGAAAATGTCTCCTTGGTATATATAGGAGACTAGGAGGTATAATTACAACTAATGGCCTAAAGCGAACATAAATAAAATAACATTATTAATGTAGTATGCCCCAATTAAAGGGTAATGGAGCCAATTTAGAACTTAACATGCCCCTCCCCTCCAAACAAGTGTTTTCAGATGACACTTGAGTAGTTCTGGATGCTTTTTGTATAAAATACTTGTCTTCCCAAGTTGAATCTTTAGTTGTTAGTTTCCTCCATTTAATGGATACTCTGAAATGGATCTATTCTGACTAGTGAATTCTTGTGTAATGGCTTGGGGCTCCAAATACATGGTTTCGCTATCATCAGAGTTCTTGGGCTCTCGTTTGAACTAGGATATTTATAACCATCTTTAAGCATGGAACATGGAAGGCTAGTGCAATATCACGTGAAGATGTAGGCAACTCAATTTATGCCATAGTACCAATCTTTTTGTAACACCTGCGATTCTTGTTTGGTGATAATTTATTATCTTGCTTTAGCAGGGACATCTATTTGTATGGTTGGCGTCTTAAAACATAATCCCTACTTCAAAACTTCTTTCTCACTATGATGTTGATCGCTTGTTGTTTCCTCTGATTTTGGTACCATGGATTGGGTTGTCCTTTAAGATTTGGAGACTTGTTATTGATTCTCGATGTGATGTTGCTTGAACTATAGATTTTTCTTTTAGAGAAGAGTGATGGAGGTGTCACAAAGTTCATAAAGTAGTGTGGTACATTTGGTATAGAGAATTGTTGCCTATAGTACCAAGGGTAACCATTTGAACCATTGTGTTTGTTTGCTCGAGACAAAGCAAAAAAGGTAGCCTTCAGGACATTTGTTCACTATCTGGTTTGTCCATGGAATTGGGGATTAGGATATAGACCAGTGGGTACCCCGGCACAATGACCTATCCCAAAATGTCTAGTGAGATGGGATCTAGCTTCCTACCGGCAAATCTTTACTTGGGTTGCCATGGCTTTTGAACTATCTCCATGAATGGGGTGTGTACTTGCTAGCTTTGAAGGGATGAGAGAGTGCACCAAAGTGTGCATGCCACTTGGATTGAATCTATCAATAATCCTGCCTTGGTAGCCACTCTTTCCTTCGGACTTTGGTAAACCTATGATGAAATCCATGGAAAACTCTCAGTGACTTGGGATGGATAATGGATTTGTATTAAAGAGACATGTGGTGTGGTGACACCACTATATTTTGTTGGCAAACCAAACATTCTTAAACCTTTGAACTTGTGGTTTATTACTAATCAAAAAAATCCTTCTTGACTCTATGGTGGAGTTTAAATATCAGAGTGCCTCCCTCTTGGAAGTTAACGAAATTCCAATGGTACCTTTTTTTTGAGTTGGGAGTTATTCAATAAATAAAAGTGATATTTGTACCATAGTAAATCATTTTTCCATGTAAATGTATTTGATGCCTTGGAATCCTCACCCAACCTTTGAATGAGAGTCCCCACTTTTTAGTCATTCTTCCATTTGTCAATACACTTCTATTATCCAATCGGGTTGGATGGTGAAGATATACAAGAGAAGAAAGGCCTCAACATCTTCATCCTTTCTTGAGATGCATCTACCACAACATTTTCTTCCCCTTTCTATAAAGCGATTTCAAATCATATCCAAATAGCTTGAACACCCATTTTTGTTGTTCTTACGAATATAGTCTTTGTTCCAAGAAAGTGTTTGGAGCTATCCTTGATTTGTTTTGTTAGCCAGAGGTGCCTACCACACGTGGGATGCCATTTCTTTGTGCATGTGGTATTTCTATCATTTCCTTCTCATAAATGGGTTTATTAGTCCCTCTCCTTTGGTGTTAACTTTTCAAAAGAAAGGGGCCTTCCTTGCTGCATTAGGACAACACCAATTCCATTTCCCGACACATCACATTCCACAATAAAGGTTTGTGAAGTCACGGGTAGTCGAGGCAGGAACTTTACACATCGCCTCTTTAAAGTTGTTCAAAAGCTTTGGATTGCCTCGGAGTCCATGAAAATGCATCCCTTCTTAGTTAGTTCCATTAAAGGTGGCACTATTCTTCCATAGTTGAACAAACTTGCGGTAGTAACCTATCAAACCAAAATCCTCTAAGATTCTTTAATGTTTTGAGTCAAACCAGGTCATCATGGCCTTAATCTTATTAGGGTCTACTTTGACGCCTTCATAGAGATACAATATGACCCAAATGCTCCACCTCCTTTACTCCGAAACATTTGGATGGTTTTGGCATATAGTTGCTGCTCCATTAGAAGTTGTAGCACCTTGTCAAAATATTGCACATGATCCTCCCAACATTTTCTATAGATTAGTATATCATCAAAATACCTATACAAATTTGAAGGAGGGCTTGAAAGTAGATTCATCAACCCTTGGAATGTGGAAGGAACATTCTTGAAATTAAAAGGCATGACCAAAATTCATAATGGCCTTCATGAGTTAGAATGTTGCTTTTGGGATATCTTCATCATTTTGATATGATACACCCAGGCGGAGATCCAATTTGTAGAAATGGTTGTAAAGTATGGTTCAATGGCTGCCAAATTCATCAGTGAATGGGAGGCTTTTATCTTTAATAGTGATCTTATTGTGAGCTCTCTATAATCTGGACACATACACCATGAGCTATCCTTCTTGAAAACCATTGTTACCTTGGCATTAGGTAAGAACTTTGGCTAGGTATGTGCAGACCTCTAACATTTTCAACCATGCAGCTCAATTTCACTCTTCTAGGCACTTGAAAAGTTATCTGTGGCTGATGTGGGAGGAACACTCCTAGGAATTAGGTAAATTTCATGATCTAGCCAGAGGATTTGGTGGGTGGAGGCACTTTAGGAATATCTTCAAATACTTTGAAGTACTTATCAATAATGATCCTTTGATCAGGAATAGATGGCTTAGATGTTTTGAACATTTAGTGAGCATAGTTGTGAAATAATGCCTTGATGCCCCTTTTCAATAATTTTGCTATTCCTTTAGAGATTATCACCTTACCAGGTTTTCCACAGACTGCCTCCTTAATAATTTATTTTTCCTTCAATGAAGAATATTTCTTGTAGAAAAGAGTTCTTGAAGAATTAAAAGCCATTGTCCCCTAATGAATTTGTAACCATTTGGATTCCCTAGTGCAACCTCCACACACCATGGGCATAGCAATCAGTGATGGACTATTCATTACATATTCCCCCATGTGATCTTACTTCATTTTTTCCTGAGGCAATTGATAGTTCCTCCATCACATGTAATCATTACTTGAAACTCACGGCCTTTGGATATACAAAACAATTTGGGAATCTTTGGCTAATTTATAGTGAATGAAATTATAAATTACACTACTAGATCAATTAGGACTATGACCTTTTCTTTTTGATGTAGCCTTAACCAGTGGCCAGGGTTTGAGGAGTGCTAATTCCATCAATGCATTACACGATAGCTAGAGTCCAACTCTTGGACAAAATTGCTTCTCACGTTTTCATGTGAGATGGTTCTTGTTCTTGTTCTTCTTCCTGTTCTAGTATATGTAGAATAATTTCTTCTGCTATATGTCCCTTCGTACTTGTTGTCTACAGATTAAGGCATAAGCCTTTTTCTTTCTTTCCTCTAATTGTTGATCTGTCAACCTTGTAGGTTCGGTGTTTTAGAAGAAGAGGCATTGTTCTCTCTATAGATGTTAGGATTGGTCCATACCTAGTATCCATAGCCATGTACACTTTCAACATTTTCTTGCCACCTTAAATGCATTCTCAATGATTTGGGTTCCCCAAAGTGAACCTCAATCTTTGATGTTATCCTTTAAAATTCCTATAGATACATTGATGGGGGTCTCATTTGGAATATCGGTTTCCTTTATAGTCAATCTTTGGAATTTCTCAATGACCAACAGTGCTTTGGAACTTTTGCTTGAGATTTATCAATTGGCTAAAGAGGTGTACTCCTTTTTATCTCATGAGTGACTCATCCATTTCTTCCATGAAAATTGTCCAAGTGGCATGAGTGATTTTGTTTGAGAACAAACCATGAAATAACTCAAATTGATTAGGTTCTAAATATAAAAGAGCAATTCATTTTGCCGTAATGTGGCAGATTATGTAGATGAAAGAATTGCTCTATCTGAGTATCCATGTGATTGGGTTCTTACCATCAAACTTCCTCATATCAATCTTAGGAGCGATGGTTGGTCTTCAAACCAAAGGTTGAGTTTCTCCATTATTAGTTCACTTCCTTGTGTCCTCATCATGAATTTAGCTGTGGGTTATTTCCTTTTCGGTGTCTTCTCACATTACAAAAGTTTTTATTGCTGGCGATATCCCCTTTTATTCATCATATTAGTATCCAACTTACCTTCATTGAATCTATCTTGGTATCCAACAGCTTCCATTGCTAGATCATCTTCTTTTGTAGTTCATTTATGTCCCTACACATTTCTTCACCTTCCATCAAAGAGTCCAAGTGGGGATTTTAGGCTTATTTGGTGTAGAAGTTCCTTTTGGTAGCATGTTGGCCGAGTATCACTTTTGAACCTTGATTTTTAAGGTGGTTAACTGGTAATATTTCTTGTTGTATTTCCCCAAGTTTGTCTTGGATATGGAAATTTCTTTTAACGTTCTAAATTGCTGCTACTCTACAATTTCACAGGTATGTTCAAAATTGGATGTGCAAGGTTGAATTTATGGTAACTTCCTCATAACTTTCTTATTTTTTTCCTTTCCGGGAGATATCACTTTTATAGTGTGTCCCGCACAAAATAATGGATATATAGTGCGAAACTTGCGCGAAATACTACAAATTGTCCACGATCCAGTATAACTAGTCCCACTTCAGAATTTGGATACTCTAGAAATAAGTTGTGATTTTTTTACCAGAACTTTCTTGAGACTAGTGAATGGGACTAGTCAAATACCCTATCTTACGAGGTGTATATATACAAATTAAGATGACAAAGATGAACACACACCACACATATGCTTTACTGAATTTCTATAATGCTCGTCTAGAGTTGAAGAATGAAACATTGGAGAAGTTTTTGCCAGAAAAAATTCATAATGACTCCTAGTTAGGAATGCTTGGAACCTTATCTTATGGGTTGTATCTCCGAGGTATAAGATTCTCGGAGATGAATTTTGAATAGCGATACTTTGATTCATCTACTAAAGTATAAGGCCTCAGGAGATGAATTTTGAACCCAACGTACCTTGATTCATCTACTAAATATATTCCAATCCGTTCCTTTTGAAACGTTGTATAAAACAAGTTATAGAGAAAATTCCAAGGTGTCTCAGATTTAGCAGCGAAACCCCAAGACCTTGAGCTCTGATACCATATGTTAAGAACCAAATATCAATATAGCATAGAAAAACCTTAGAAAAAGTACTTAATGCCTTGAAAAATATATAATTTCATATAATAAGCCTCTTCGAGGGGGAAACCTCCTTTTACCCCACTTAAATGTTAAATTACAAGATGATTCAAAATGAAAATGTCTCCTTGGTATATATAGGAGACTACGAGGTATAATTACAACTAATGGCCTAAAGCCACCATAAATAAAACAACATTACTAATATAATATGCCCCAATTAAGGGGTAATGAGCCAATATTAGGGCTTAACATGGATCACTATTAACCTTTCTTCTTCCATCTTGTTTAGTTGATATAGTCGGTCATTCATATTTTTTCTCTCATCAATTTTTTCTACAACTACAACCCTATCGAAATTGGTCCAAAATTGTAATGAGATAACAACTTCCTGGCCGTAGACTTGCTTGAACGTAGTTTTCCCAGTCAATATTTTGAATGTTGATCTATATGCCCAGTGGTTTGCATGAATATTATTGTCCCAATCATATTTGTGTATGACACAAATTTTTGTAAGTCCCTTGTGTAATGTTTTATTAACTGATTCGACTGCCCTGTTTTCTTGTGGGTGATAAGTTGTTGTTTTTCTATGGTCGATTAATTTTTTTTCCAGTAGAACTTTAATTGTTTCATTCACAAAGAAAGTTCCTGGTCATTGATTAGTGTCAGAGGACAACCGAACCTTGTAATTATGTTCTCGTAGATGAATTTAGTTTCTACCTCCACTACTACATATTAAAAAATTTAAGACAAACTACTTGCAACGAAATTAGCCTTTCCTCGCAAAAATGAAGATAAAGATTTAAATTTCTATCTTTTTTTTTAATCATCCTACATTCCTTTCCCATGCAACGAACTCTACCTTTCATCGCAAGTGCAAGAGTGAGGAAAGGCAGAGTTCATCACATGTGAGATGATACAAATATTATCATTGCACTGTTCAAATGGTCACCCAACTATTTGACAAAGTCAACATTGAATTGGAATTTTTTTTTCGGAATGGCGTCGAAACAAAATATATAAATATTTAGCAAATTAGAGATGTTGTGACAATGTTGCTATAACAATGATGGTTCAGAAAATGTATTTTTTTGCGAAAGAATGGAAAAAAATATTACAGGTGGGAAAGAAAAGTAAAGAGGGTGAAAAGGGTGACAGTAGATGTTATTTCCCTTGCAAAAAATGTTGTTTTACATGTCCCGTAAGAATTTTAATAACAACAACTAAAAACAATTGTAGGAAATATGGGCACACTGATGGGGGACCAAATGAATACTTCCCTGTGGTAATTAGCTATATATTCATTATGTGTTTTTATATTGATTTTTTTTTAATTATATATATATATATATATATATATATATATATATATATATAATTTGAATATTTTTTATACACACTAATGTTGCATGATTGTTTGTAATTATAAAGTTAGATTTCCCCCCAACTTTCTGCAGAATGTGGCACCAAGTAGTAGTAGAAATGATGTTGTACAAGTTGAGGAACATGAATAAAATGAGGATATCATGGAAGAAGATGATGGGAAAAATCAAGTTAATGATCCCATGGAATACTATGATGGGACAAATCAAGTTAATGATCCTATGGAAGAAGATGATGGGACAAATCAAATGATCCAAGATTGTTTTTCTCACTCGGATCGGGATGGGCATAGTGATGGTATTTATGATGGACCTCTATTAGAAAAGGAAAATAAACGACTTTATAAAGGCTCAAGATAAAATCTTCTCTCCTATACATTGTTGTTGGTGAACTTAAAGGTTATGAATCATTTTTTGAACACTTGTATGATACAGATCCCAAGATATTAACATGTTTCATCTCATATACATAAATGTTGACTTTTCTCTACTTTTTCTAGTGTTAATTATGTGTAAAATAATAATGCAGTATTTACGATTAATATTATTTACATTAAATAGTTATTTGTTATGTTGTAGATTGTTAGGTGAATTTTAATTACCATTTTCAAATATTTTACCTGACACATATCAATATTTGAATGCCATTATGAACAAAATTGGAAAGGAGTATTAAACTATAGATGCATGTCCTAACGATCATATTATATATTATAGACAACATGCGTCAAAAAAATAATAATCGCAATGTCTTATCAATAGATATTGAACCGATCAAGTAAAAATAAAGGTGCCTCGAATGGTTCTTCATCATATTCCCATAATTCCACATTTGCAGTGATTGTTCAGGTCTGAAAGCATAGAATAATTTATGGATTACCACGCATAGAACAAAAGTGGAGATGGTGTTCTTCGATTTCCTGTGGATGGTTATGCATTTAGGGAAATTGAGGAAAAAGGGGTAGATTTCAGAGATGAACCTCATAATGTTAGGATTTCATTGGCAGTTGATGGTGTTAATCCATTTAGAGATATTAGGTCTATTTACGTAGTGTGGCCTATTTTTTTTATCAACAATAACATTCTTCCTTGGATGTGAATAAAGAGGGAGCACATAATGTTGACAATGATTGTTCCAAGTTTTTGTTTACATTAATTTTTTGAATATAACATTTTCATGTGTTTCATTTTTTGCATAATATATTTTGTTTATTTATTTACTTATATATACATATCATAGTAGTGATTATGTCTAATTTCAAAGAATTAGGTAAGTACCAAGTTAAATATATGAATGTATATATCAAACCTCCTATCGATGAGATACTAAAGTTATGGGCCGACATCACTATGTATGGCATATGTAAACCAATCGAGGAGAAGAAATTTCAATTCTATGGAATACGTGTATGGAAAATTCATGATGCCCCATGACTAACACATTTTTGTGGTATGTAGCATTATGTTGCACTTTAATACTATATAATTTTCTAAAGATATCAGTCATGTTTTTAAAATAATCCCATCGTATAATTGACACTAATACATCTATTGCAGGTCTCCAAACAAAGGGTAAATTTTCATGTCAAGTTTGTGTTCCTAAGATGGAGTATCGTCATTAATTTTTTTTAGGAAAGGTGGTGTTTGATGAGTATAAGCACCTCCTCCCTAAGAACCATATGTATTGTACTACTGAAAAACAAAATTCAATGGAAAAGAAGAGATTGGATTAAAACCACGCAGAATGAAACTTCACCTATGGAGGTTGGAATATAATAGAAATAAAAAAGGTACACAATTTATTTATGTATCATATCTGTAATGTTTTGAATTTTTATTTTAATAATTATTGAATATACTTTACCATATTTGAATTTTTGTGATTTCTTTTATGCTTCATGATGAAGGCTTCCATCATGAAGGTGTTAATAATGGTCTTCCACGAGGAATGAAATGTTATCACACTCAATTCATGAGGTTTATATACTACGAGGAGCTAAAAATAGCTCATTTGTTTGATACAATGCATATTGGGAAGAATGTGACATAAAAGTTATGGAAAAACATAGATGGTAGGAGGGATAAAGAAAAAATTATCAAAATTTGTACTGTTATTGAAGAAGCCAATCATTCAATGCGAAGTGTGATCCGATAAAATATTTATGGATACAAAAATAACCTTCCATGGTTATTAATAGAGAAATAAAGCAACCTCGTAAAGGATTTCATTCAAAGAATTAAATTTCCCACAGGTTATACTTCAAACATAAATAATATCTTAATGAAGAAAGGTGAATTTGGTGGGGTAAAAACACATGATTGGCATACCTTCATTAAGGTAATAATTTTGGTATACATATTTATATATTTTCCATATACATCTTTTAAGATTTTAATTTTTTTTTGTATACTTTGGTCGAAACAAATAACAATTCATTTTTTGGTTACAGTATGCTCTATTGCTATCTCTCCCAAATGATTTTGACAACAATGTCAAAAAAGTTATATATGATCTTGGAAAATACATGAGGTGAGTAGTTTTGATTTATATGAATTTTTTTATTTATATGCTATGATTTTTACAATAATTTGGCACACTCCCCTCCATATTACTTCATCCAAAATCTGAAATAATAGATGTGCATACTTCACATCACTAGAAGCATTCACTGATCTCAAAAACAAAAATCCTCGTGGGAAATAAAAGAAGAAATTAACTATGGAGAAGAATTTTCATCAATCCATATATCATATGTGATCGTGCATCCCACTTTGGTACATCAATATCTAATCTCTCTCAATTCATCATTTATCTCTTTGAATTCATTTTGTAAAAGTGGCCCCCTCAAGTCATGAAAATTAGGGACTTCGAATCCTGAATCACATGCAACTATGGTATGTAACATAACTTGATAATAAGGTGAGAGGTAATCATTAAGGAAATATTTTAATCATACCACTAGTTTGTTGTGTATTGAAAATTTTCTTCCTTGTATTGCTTCTTCCACTAGATATCGATGGTGCACTAAGAGCTAGGGGTGGTGAGGGTGAAAAAAAAGGCATCAAGATGCATATTTGATACAAGTGTGTCATCAATAGAAGGTTGAGAAATAAAATGAAAGATATCCCTAACAAAAAAACTTGTGGAGGATGCTTGACAACTATGGTTTACACTTCCACTCTCATTAATGGGAATCTCCCCCTTTCCATGTGTTATCATTAATCTATTTTTTCTTGGATTTTTTCACATTCATATCATCAATAGAATATTGCATTAGGGATTTCATTCATGAATTTAGGGAATGCTTCCACTTTCCCTTGTATGCTAGCTAAGTGTTCTTTCTCAAACAATGAAAATGAATCTACAATTTCAATATTGTCCTTGATTATTCATTAAAACATAACTCAACAATTTATAGAATACATTTGCTTAATCCCTCTATTATATGAAGAAAGAGGTGGGATGCGAGAGGACAAACCTCACTTAGCACTCTTGTTGATTGGAAAAAAGGGGAAGCAAAACCATTAATCAATTAAGAGAAATAAACAAAAGAATAACATCCCTCCATCCAATTAACAAAAAATCACAAGAGAACCATATATGTAGCATCATCAATATAAGACATGGTGAATTAACTTGATAATATGCCTTAGATAAGTCAATTTTGATAATGGAGGATGATTTATTCTTTACATTTTAGTATGGAGGCCTTCCTAAGCTATACTAATAGTGTCATGAATTTGTCTACTATCTAAGAAACAAAATTGATTAACTAATATAACAAGGGATAACATAGGTTTAGACTTTTAGCAATGATATTAGAAATAACATTTTATACACCATCACAAAGATAAATAGGCCTAAAATATTCAAAATATTTAGGGACATATTTCTTTGGAATCATAGCTAAGAAAGTAGAGTTGAAGGCCCTCAAAACCTTACTAGAAAGTCTAAATTCCTCCACAACCATTAATAGATCCTTCCCCAACAAATTAAAAAATCCTTTAATAAATTAAATAGCCATCTATATGAGAACATGTCTTTTCTTTCTAGAAATATTTAATGATCGCATGTAATTTGTAATGATCCCAAGCCATTATGCAAGGATCATCATTGTTTGGTGTCTTTTTAAAACTTTTTCTGAGTGAGGTATTTCGTCAAACACTTTGTTGATCTACCTTTTAGATGTGTTTATATGTGT
>SNQJ01S0188647.1:0-14049 GCA_010110895.2 Picea sitchensis
TGTGGTGACAGAGTACCTGCACACATGAAAATCAAATACCCGACGTCAACAATATCTAAAGATAAAGAATATATAATATTTAATTTATAATTGTGAACATAGGCATGCGTACCTGGGCGTGATGTGAAAAAAATGTTCCTCGAGGGCCGAGGATGGATGGTGGCTCGGGGAATGTGACTGTGTGGGTGGCAGGATCCTGGTCCCGTGGCTAAAGACGGATCGAAAAATAGATGGTCGAAGCTCTTGGAATGGAGTATGGAAGTTTAGAAAAAGGAACTATATATAGTTGTAGGGCTCACATTGCCACCTCATTTGTACCTTCTACCAGAGTGATTGGACGAGAGATTTGAGGAGAGATTTGGAGATTCTGGGAGATTGAGCCAACCGATTTAGGATTAGTGAGTTTCAGGTTAGTGGTCGTATCCTCCTGCAAAGTATCTAGGGGTTCCTTTTGGGTAGGGCTTGTATGGATGGCCGTACAAGGGGGTTTTGTGAGGGTCAGCCCCCTAGTGTGTGGGTGATTGAGTGTTTCATGCGCACAAGTGCACTGCTGTAATTTGGAGAGACGCGCACAAGGGTGCCCAAATGGGGAAAACATGCATGCATGGGATGCGTGCCTGTGCAAAGAACAAAAACACATTCATGCACGATTGTATTCCTGATAGTTGCGCATGTGTGTGCTACTGTGGAGTTAACAGGCATGCTGTGATGTGCATCTGTGTGTGTGATAGGGGCACATGAGTGCACCCTTATATAGCCAACAATCATGCATGAGAGCATGACTGTGAGGTGAATAGTCATGCATGAGTGCACAACTGTGGGGTGAAAAGGTGCGCATACGGGTGCTCCTATGGGGGAAAAATCC
This sequence comes from Picea sitchensis, assembly GCA_010110895.2. NCBI lineage: Eukaryota > Viridiplantae > Streptophyta > Pinopsida > Pinales > Pinaceae > Picea > Picea sitchensis. Next base: position 866 of record SNQJ01S0188647.1, read on the forward strand.
GCACCTGTGAGGCAAAGCTAAAGGGTGTATAAACTAATATCGCTCTCTCGCTCTCTCTCTCTCTCTCTCTCTCTCTCTCTCTCTCTTGGAGAATATGTGTTTTTATGAGTTATGATGGTTGATCAAATCTTGTATGTGTGGATGCAGGCTACCAGTTGATGATGTCGATCCACTGGAGGGAGAGGGACTGGGCCCACCTGAGAGAGGCGATGAGAGATGAGGAGCTGGCTATTTGTGGTGCTTTGGTAGCCTGTGGGCTGCTGAAGTTTTTGAGTTCTCGCTGATGAGGGCACAGGAGTACCTTTTGTAGTTCCATATTTCCATGTGAATTCTGGATTTGCATTGTTTCATCGTGTGAGGTGAGCACCTAGCATTCTATGCTGTAGAGGATGTATAATTTTTGAATGGGCTCCCGTTTTGGGGGACCCTGCTACCTGCCAAGTTGGTGGTACCTAGGGATGGGCAGTTGGTTGTCCTAGCCCAGACCTATTTTTCTGGAGAGGACTTCATGTCCAACTCTATGGTGAGGATTGGGGAAATGGACGCTGTTAGTGCCAGAAGTCACTCCTAGATTCTAATAGGAGTAAGCTCGATACCCATCATTTTTATATATCACGATAATTGGATTAAGGTGGACGAATGGATGAAAACCCAAGAGAATATCGTTTTAAATCAGAAAAATGGGCCAGGCATGCACAAGCAGGTGAGGTCTTGATCTAAATTTCGTCTGTAAGTTGAATCTTAAGGTGAGAAGATGGAAGACTTGGTGAGAAGGTGAATGAGACTGCTATGGGCATTCATCCTTCCAGCAGATCGGGGAATAAAAACAAGACACTAAAATATGTCGAACTGAAAAAGATACAACAATAGAGTGATGGCTCGACTGGATCCTCCAATTCCGAGCATCGCAATGCTGTTGTAACAACTTGACTGGATCCTCCAATTCTAAGATATTCATTGTGAGAGGGAAAGGTAAGACAGGAAACTGAATAAAACTGGTGGAAATGTTGCAGTGATCCAACATACATCATCCTACAACATCACGACCCTCGACTGGATCCTCCAATTTTGAGTGTCTTAATATAGTGTTTACAAAGATGGAAAGAAGCTGACTTTCATTAAACATGAAGTCTCAAATACAAATGCATAACCATGAAACCAATGCTTCATCAAAACTTTACAATCTGGAGCCTAGATCAACCATCGAACTTAACAAAAATGGAAAAAGTGCCTCTAAATACTTGGAGTTGGCTCAATTGCTGAAGATGCGATCTTTTCTGCATTCATGGATTTTCATTGGTAAGTTTCCCTATCAGGCTACGCATGCAAACATCGAGAAGACTACTCATGCAGTCGGCTGTCAGATGCAATATTTGTCACACTGGACTGACAGTCACCTCCTGTGTTTTGTCTCTTTTTGACCTTCTATTTATGGAAGGAGATGACATTCAATCACCGTCAACCACCTTAATAACTACTTTCTAGGGACTAGGTAAGGCCCGATCAATTCTTATTCTTGGACAACGTGATGACCTTTCCTTGGCTACTGCTACTCTGTTGCATTTCTATGAGGGGGTTCAGCCTGCGAATATGGATGAGGATCTGGCGGGGAAAGTGATGGCGCCAACAATGTGGAGGCGAGATGAGGGGTGCTCAGGTGGAAGCACCAATTGGTGGAGAAACGGGGTTATGAAATCAGATGAGGAGTGCCACATGAGTATGGATAGGATACAGGTGGAAGTGACATAGAGCACGAGGGCACAAGTGTCGGTAAATAAGAAGGATGAAGGGAATGGGGGCATGGCACCTGGGATAGTGGAGGACAGGTGTGCGGTGGTGAAGAGTAGAATGGAAGTGGGAGACGTGGTAGGGGGATAGGGGAGGCATAGCGGGACACTTGTCACAAGGGGGGTGAAAGCGGTGAGAGATTGAGGGGGACCTACACGGAACTGCCCATATCGGATCCCCCCACTTCATTAAAGGTAGAAAGGTAAGGGGGGTCTGGAATTGGACCTCAGCTGCAGATCTGGGCATTTTAATCCCAGCCGTTCAGATGTCTGTGGCACCATATCAGACCACCGCCCCATTAATGGAAGAACAACAAGGGGTGTCTGGAACTATATCTCATCCGTAGATGTGGGCGCGCAAATCACGACCGCCCAGATCCACACATCTTTTAAATCAAATACGATCGCTCATAAAACTTAGGACAAGTGGGTTTTCAACCCACTTTTATCATTTTTTTTCCAAAGGAGGGCATTTGTTAGGGAAACACCTCCCTTAAAACATTAGGTGATAACAGATGCCCTAGTGCATCGGTGTGTTGCATCGATTATTGTGAGGGTGTATGGATCTCTTGCGACTCAGCGGATTAGTGGTGGTCAGGTGAGGATTATGCAGAGGGCATTGGGGGGTGAGCATTTTTCCTGGGGTTTGATGTTGCACTCCAAGATGGTGGGGCAGCTAGACAGGTGTCGAGTTGTGGACTTGGGGGATTTTTCCTTTGGGTCCATCTTGGTAGCATGGTTCTTGGAGAGGGTGCCCATGTTGGGCTCGAGAATTTTATTATATGCCCCGGGTATGCGAGAGCCACGACTGAGGTGGTGGGGGACGATTCTAGTTCTTCATGGTGGTGGGGAGGGTGGCCATTATTTCACAGCCGAGGCTGCACAGGTGTGGAATCAAATGCCACATATCATACTTCGATATTCATATTTTGGGGTGAACTTCCAGGATGATCTGGATATGTTGCTACCACCTAGAGAGGTGTTTGACCATAGAGGTATGATGTTATATTTGATTTTTTTATATTTAGACAGTATAACATGTTCATTATGTATAGATGGATGTTGATTCTATCATTTGTTCATTGTGTGTGCAGATGTGGGACCTCGCGGGCGCGAGGTTGAGTTGGTCGGAGTGTTGGCTCTTCAGGGGCCTGTGCAACCATCATGGGGAGAGCCGTAGGTAGGGGAGAGATGATGATGAGAGGACACTGGGGCGATGCCTGTTTCTGATGAGAGAGAGGCCAGGAGATGCCGTTATGATGACCCGGGTGCAGGGCCTTCTGATGCTCCTCCGGCGTTGGCTGGGGGAGAGTTTGAGGATATTCACCACTACTTGGAGGTGGTGCTACAGGGAGTGCTTGAGGGCATGTGGTCATGTATTTAGGATGAGGGAGTCCTGGATCAGTGTGTGGGTCTTCCAGTGGAGTGGGGGACCGTGGTCCATAGATCATCGATAGCGGGTGCAGTGATGACTGGGTGACTACCCCCAGGACCTGAGGGACCCCTAGCTGTTGGGGCATCTCCGCTCAAGAGAGGACTAGGTGGTGGAGCATTATAGGTGCCTTGAGTGCCATTTTATAGTTATTTTTGTATGTATAGAGGACTACGAGACTATTTTGTATATGGTGTTACGACACCAGTTTTGTACTTATAGGAGTGAGATGGTCACTTACCTATGGGTGTTGTACTTGATGTACTATTTTTTGTAAACATTGATGGCACATTGAATGATATATATATATATATATATATGGATATACATTTTTGGATCTCTGTGATGTTCACCTGTGATGATGTTTTTTGTTTATGATGGTTAACTTATATGTTGTGACATACTGTTGATGAGTTATGTATGTGTAATGGTAGCTTGATGGGATAAATGTCAATCTAACACTAGGTTAGCCATATTATCTGCTATTTGATTAAATTGCCTTGGAATATGTGTGATTGAATCAAAATGTCGATATAAAAGTCTAACTTGCATGTATTTGTGGAAGAGGCATGGATCACGTACACGATACACATTGTTGAGCTGGAGGACGATGAGTTGGGAATCCAGTAAAATGCTAAGGTGACAAATATGGCGATGATTGGCCTCGGCAAGGAGGCCAATGACAGCTATGTACTCTACTTAGTTGTTGGTAGATGAGCTCAAGCATATGTCCCTAGAGTGGATAAGTTCATGCGAGGGGGTATAGAGGGCCCAAGAACCGAAGTGATATTCTGTGTCCAACGACTAGCTCCATCGGTGTAACTAACGTGGAAGGTCGATGGAGGAGGAATCTATAAATAACACAAATGATAGATTAGACGTAAGATATGGAGGAAAAAAGAATACTAAAAACTGTACAAAAATAAAAATCCTAGTGTAACATGGCTACGCTCAGGCGTAAAATTTATTTAAGTACAACTCGTTGATGGGTTCCTTGAGGGGCTGGCCTTCGAGAGTGGCTAGGATGTATGTACCTTTAGTGAGACAATGTTGGATGATTTAAGGTCCATGCCATAATGACTCAAACTTTCCATGGTGAAGGTATTGTGGGTGATATCGTAAGCAAGGATGAGGTCACCTTCGTTGAATGATCGAAGGTTGACATGGTGATCAAAGGTGGCCTTCGACCATTTTTTGGCTGCCTCATTGTTTTGTAATGAAGACTGACGATATTCATCTAGTGACTCTAAGTTCAACAAATGTTGCTCCATCGGAGAAGTGTTGGGTAATAGCTCAATAGTGGTGCGTAATGTGGGGATTTTGCATTCGATGGGGAGAGTGGCCTTGACCCCATGGACTAGATGAAATGTTGTGAAACTAGTGCAATTTTTAATTGTCGTACAATAATCCCACAGTGCGGAAAACATCACAAGGTGCCAATTGGTATTATGTTTGTTCACCGAGCACTGCAACATGGTTTTAAGGACCTTGTTGACCACCTCTACCTATCTGTTGGACTGAGGGTAGTATGGGGAGGAGAAATTGTGGGAGAATCCTAACCTAGAGGAGAGATTAATGAAAATATCATTCTCAAAGTGTTTCCCATGATCGGAGACTAGCTGTAGGGGGACTCGAAAGTGGGAGATGACATGGTTGAAGAAAAAACACACTACAGTGTAAGTGGTGTTGTTGAAGGTGGGCATGACTTCAGCCCATTTGGTGAAATAATCAACTACCACGATGATGTATTTGTCTCCATTACTAGATGGGGGGTTGCAAGTCATGAAGTCGATGCCCCATTTTCAAAGGGGGCCGACAGTAATGACTGGGTGGAGAGGAGCAAGTGGTGCTCTCTCTTTGTTGGCATATAGCTGACATTTTTCACATCGCTTCACAGCGTGGATGCAGTCATGAAACAATGTGGGCCAAAAATATCCTTCTTGAATGATTTTCTGGGTGGTGGACATCCCTAAGAGGTGGCCACCGCAAGCGTCGATGTGGCAGTCATTCAAGACTCGGTCGACTTCGTCGATAGTCAAATAGACAAAGTATGGTGTCGACCCCTTGGCGATATAAGATATCACCGATAAGGAGGTAGCGAGGGTCCTGATGCTGAATACGTCGACAATCATCTCTGGATAGGTGGTTGTCGAACTTCTGTGTTTAGAGGTAGATGAGGATATCGTTGTACCAAGGATCATCCGAGGGGATGTAAAAGAGATGTTCATTGGGGAAGTCAGTATTGATGGGGGTATTGGTAGTATCGAAAGGAAATGTCATAATGAGTTCGGAAAGTACGAGGGATTTCTTTCTTTTAGGTGTTGAAAATTTGAGGTCGTACTCCTGAAGGATGACGATCCATCGGGCAAATTTTCCTTTAATTTTCTGGCGACTGAGAAAGTATTTCAATGGGTTGGAATCAGCTACAACCTTGGTAGTTCGAAGCAGGGTGTAATGACGCAGTTTCTGGACTACGAGGACAACTGAAAGGGAAAGTTTCTCTTTGTGATTGTATTTCAAGGGTGGCCCTCAAATTGTTTTACTAACATAATAGATAACATGATTCCGATCATCATCCCCTAATTTGGATGAGGAATTCTGCTACGGAGACGGTTGAGGCCGATAAGTAGAGGATATAATCACAGTCATAGTCGGGTGGACTAATCAATGGGGCATTGGAGAGGGCCACTTTGAGATCATCAAAAGAGTTTTGGGCATGTTCGTCCCATTGGAATGGGATATCATGATGTAAGAGGTGAAGGAAACCATGTGCTCGAGTGGCGTAATCGGGGGCAAAGTGGCGTAAACATTTAGCTTTGCCTTGTAGGCTCTGCAGTTGGCGTAAATTCCACGGTGGGGGAATTTTCGTGATGACTTGGACCTTGAGGGGGTCGACTATGATGTCATGTTGGGAGACGATGAACCCAACGAGGCATCCAACAGTGATACAAAATATGCACTTGAGGGGATTCAAGCAGATATTGTACTGACGACACCTATGAAATACAATGCATAAGTCATCCAGGTGTTGAGTGCATTTCTTGGATAGAGCGGTGAGTTGTTCAAGTAGGCGAGAATGATTTGAGCCAGATCATGAAAAATGTATGTCATGGCACGTTGAAAAGTGTCTCCAACGTTCTTGAGGGAAAAAGGCATGACACGATATGAAAAGGTACCCCAATGGGTAGTGAATGCGGTTTTGTATTGATTGGCTGGGTGGATTTGAATTTGGTTGTAGCTAGAGAAGCAGTCCATGAAGGACAAAGCCTCGTGGCCAGCACAATCATCGATAATTTGGTCGATGAAGGGTGTTGGAAAATCATCTTTGGGACAAGCGTGATTGAGATCGTGAAAATGTGTACAGATACAGATAGTTCCCTATTTTTTGTTATCGGGGACGGGGTTGGAGACCCATGACGTATATGCGATGGGGTATATGAAACCTGCAGTGCATAATTTGTCAATTTCATCTTTGATGGCTGCTTCTTTGGATGGGTGTAATGGACATTGATTTTGTCATATAGGGGTAATATCAGGCCATGTGTCTATACGATGTTCGACAATAGAGGGATCAAGGTTGGGCATCTCTGTGTATGACCAGGTAGAAATGTCCCAGTATTACTAGAAGAGAGCTTTGTAAGCGATGAGTTCTTCAGGAGAGCATGCGACATCGATGGTGATTTCCTCTATAATGCCTAGTTTGATGGAAATATCAATTTTTACAGTGGGGGAAATGTTGGCCATATTGCCTTCCTCAAAAGCGTCGGGGGAAGGGATAGGTTTATTGAACCATTCTATATGCCCTGATGGGATAACATATTTGGATTCTATTGCATATATGGAGTTTTGGCTAAGAGGCGCAAAGGCGTCTTGTGAGAGAAAGAGTGATCGGTGATGGAGAAAGAGTGCTCGGTGATGGAGTGGATCCTATGGGCAATCGGGGGTAGTTAATTCCTTGAGGATGTCTTCGTCGTAGTGGAACTATCGAGAATATAGTGGATCCAGGGGAATAACATTGGTGATTGTCACCGTGTGGTTGTCTTCTGGTGGTGAAAATGTAGAGTGGGCATCGTAAGGAGGTTGCAATGGTTCGCTCGACATAAACCAAATTTCAAGATATTGAGGGTTGAAAATGGTGGTCAGGCGTAATATTTCCACGGGGAAATGAACTAGAGAATTGGGGGGATTTGGGTGCAAATCCTCCTCTAGGATATCGATGAACCATGGAGGAGTGGGAAGTCCCTTAGGCTTAGGGAAGAATATATAAAAAATATCGAGAGAGGTAGTAGGGGGAACGACTGGCGTCACCGGAAGTGGGGTGATGGTAGGATTGGGACTAAGAGCCGATTGATGACGCCTATACTCAATGATCGTAGGACATTGATATCTGAAGTGATCAAGTGATTCAAACAGAGCGCAAGGACATCACATACATTCATTGATCGAGTTCATGACATAGTGGATGTCAGTGACATGTGTTTGAGTAGATGGAGGAGGTTCTTGCTAGAATCTCTGGCGGACTGCCGTTAGAGTCTGTCGAAATTGAGGTAACATCGAGAAATGGTGGGTGTAATGGCCATACTCAGAACATATGGCACATGTGAATTTGTTTCGCAACCCTTTTCTACCTGTGTTAGGGGGCGTAGTGGTAGCAATGGAGGAAGTGAGAAGTGGTTTCGGTGCCCATAGGAGTTGAATTAAATTGCGTAGCTTGGGGAGAGATGGGAACTTATTGGTGGGGTGTCCATATTTCTTGCATAGTTCACAAGGAGGTTGAACTCATGGTGGAAGTGGAGTGGTAGGCTCTTTCTTCTTCCGTCTACCCCCCAGCTGTAGCAAGGGTGCTAGTGAGTGGGGGTGTGGGTGGGATGGTGAGCGTAAGTATTGGAATCTTCATCGAGATTCCTCATGTTTGGGGAGGGAGGAATGGTTGAGGGACCATCTTAGGTGGATGCAGATACCATACTGGAATTTCCAGCACCATATTGCGAAGGGTTAGCATTGCGGCTACCTGGAAAGCTTGTACACCTGGCAGGGGGTAAAAGAAGGGGATTTGGGTGATGGCTTGGGGGACTATCTCCCAAACTAGAACGTGGCCCTGGGGGAGGGTATAATCAGGAACAGGGGGAGCTGGAGAGTTCTCAAGGGATTCCTAAGGAAGGAGCTCTGCGACTAGTGGGACGTCAGATGGTAATGAAGCCTCTGTGGGAGGAAGGGTATCTCTGGTTTCTATTCCATTGGATGAGATGACACATACTTGTGCCGAGGGGTGTATGAGTGGAGGTGATCCATGGTATGTCCCTAGCATGTATGGGTATTTGAAAATCCCGGGACCCATTTTGATGAGTAGTAAGCCTCGGGATTAGTGTGAACAAAGGGTAGGATATTATCGATGTTGGAGGAAGGGTTGGGCTCGTAATGCGACACTTGGTCGATAGTGACAATATTCCAATTATGGTGGAACATCATTGTACAAAACATAGAAGAGGACACAACCTTCATTGCATACATGTAGCTATGCCCAAAAAAGATTTTGTAATCTAGTGGAGTGTCGATAACTTCAATGTCAATGAGGATAGTTTTTCCCCCGAGTTCAACATGGACATTTTGAAAGAGCCCTTTAGGAGGGGATGGTCATCCATCATAAGCTCTCAAAGTGATGGGTGATGGTATGATATTAGGGTAACCTAGTTTTTTCCATATGGTTTTGGACATGATGCATGTGCATGCACCTTCATCAATGATGCAGTGGTGAACTGTGATGTTCTGGATTTTTACCGATATTTGGAAAGCGACCAGAGTGGGGAGACGGGGTTCCCMACTATGAAGATCAAAGGTGACGAGGTGAGTATCATTAGGGTCGAMTACCCCCAAGGAAGAAATAAAGKACTTCCATTGAGTAGGAYAGGTTTRAAGGACTTCTAAAACTGACATGGMAGCATGATATTGTGCCAAGTCATCGACCAGATTGTAATTGTGTGCCTCCCTAGCCTGAGGGTTGTTGACATTCCATCGTAATGGGATGTGAGGGATACAAAGGGGTGGTTCAGTATTAGGAAAAGGAATCATCAAAGGTGGGCCTATTGTGATTGGGGTTGCATCCGAGGTAGTGGTAGTAGAGTCAAGGGGTGAGTTGTATTGGCGACTACGCGTATGTAGAAGGACTTCTTCCTCACTAGTGAGGAGCATAGTGCGATCTATAGGAGTTTCTGGGTTTGCACATTGTCCAATTTGTGGTGGGTCCAGATGCATGTCTTGTTGGGTGTTCATTACCCCTTGGTGTGGTATGGGGTTTTGTAACACAACTGGGGGGGTTGTTGCACATATTTTTGTGGGGTCTACTGGGGAGTAGGTGGTATAGGGGGACGTGGTCCATTTCCGGTTTCTTTCATCCATTTGAAGTAACAATTTGAGGGAAATGGTGGGTATAATGGTCATACTCACCGCAAAGGGCACAAGGGAAGTTTGTCCGAAGAGTGTTTTTATTCTTCCCTTAGTGTTTGTTGTGATTGCCCCCTTGGGGGTTTTGGTTCCCCTGATTTTGGTTTCCCCCAACAGGTTGGTTTTGTTGGGGGTGGTTTTGGTTCCCTGTTGGTCCTGGATTATTATTGTTTCAGTTTTTTCCTTTCTTTTTGGAATTGTTCGATTGATGGTCTAGGTTAGCCATATTCAGCTGGTCAAAATTTTGATATTGCTGAATGGGAGAGGGTTGAACAAAATTAACCCCAGAGTGTGGTTTTCCTTGTGGAGAAACAATGGGCTGGGGAGGATTAGAAAATGGGAAGTACAGATTATGGGGTGGTAATGATGCGTAGGGTACATAGGAAGGCATGGCGTTTTCACTAGTGCTTAGGGTGTAAGAAGAGGTAGACGCATTTCCAGAACTAGGTTGAACAGTTGGGTGTGTCATGGGGGCCGACGAGGGTCCACTTATGGGTGGAGGGGGGGGAACAGGGTATGGTTGTTGATAGGGGTAAGGAGGATTATAAGGGGGTCCTCCATATACATGCGAATATTGAGGTTTTCCATACATAGGTGGTTGTTGGAGGTGTGTATTTTGGTGTGTCATGGTATCAATCAATCCATCTGCGGAGTGAGACATCCCAGGTTTGTCTTGGCCAAATGGCACGGGTCTCGGGGCAGCAGGAAGTACTGTGTATAAGTACCCTGATTTTGAATAAATGAGTTCGAACTGTTGAGCCTTGCTGATGGATTCTTCTTTAGACTGAGGGAAGGTGGCAGCCACATCTTTGGCAACGAGGGAAACAAGGGATTTGAGAAACCAATTAAGGCATTGTTTCTTAGTGGATTCTTCTTTGCATAGACTACGTGGTCTATGCCATTCGTGAATGTGGTCAGCGATGTGTGTAGCAGAGGTTTGTTTAAACTTTGAGATTAGTTCGAGACCATTATCATGACGGATTGAGAGTTGAAAGAAGGTCAAAAATGATTTGGCAAAAGATTCAAAGGTCACATGGGAGCCAGACTTTTCTTCTACATACCACTTGGCTGATGGGCCAGTGAGTGTGCGTTGAAATAATCTCAAACGGACAGAGTCGTCCATAATTCTTTTTGAAGAACACCATAAGTGGAAGGTCGTCTCCCACTTTTTCTTCAAACTTGGGAATGTATGAAAGGAGTTTGGTAGGCATTGTGGGCCATGTGGGGTCGTGCAATATAGGATCATTGGTGAGCTTAGTCAGATCCGGTATGTTGAGGGAAGACAAGTATAGAACCCGAGGTTGTGGTGGGGGATTAATTATCATCATGGTGGGGATGTTTTGTGTACCTAACCCCCGAGGAGGGTTAGTTCCATCCATGGTGTGAGTGTTCTGTGTACCTGACCCGTGAGGGGGGCTAGGTGGGGTTGTACTTCCTCCTGGGGAAGAAGTGTGCCCCCCACTTCCTTGTAAATGAAAGTGGGTGGATGGTTGACCTTGGTAAGTGTACCCAAGTAAAGTGTAACTGAGCTAAGTAGATCCCAAGACAGTAGCACTCATAGGAGTGTGAGAAGGTGGAGCCGATGAGTTGGAAAGACTAGGAACTCCCCCTAGAATGGGAGGGAGATTTAGCAATTGGGATAAAACTATGTGAGTGATTAGTGACTTTGTGTGTGAACAAGTGAGAGTTTGCCAAATTTTTAATAAGTTAGGTATCATCTTGCTAAATGTGGACTTCGTGTGGTCCTTACAAGTCTTGATTACCTAATTACTAAATTCCATTGGTACAACCTTGCGAAATTTTAAAGTCCCTAGAGAACTAGCATGTGGACATATGGGTCCTTACCAATCCATTAACTCCCTAGTGTGATTTAATCTAAGAAATCCTCAAAAAATATCCTATATTGTGGACATGTGGGCATGTATGGGCCCATTACAAAACCTTTAAACTTCCCTAGTGATGTAGTCTAAGAAAGTAAATTCAAAAACTATCCTATCTTTGTAGCATGTGGGCATGTATGGGCCCTTACAAATTTAATATGTGTTTGAAAAATAAACTAAGAGGAGTCCCGAGGGGGGCTGTTGTCCTCTCCTAAATATTTTTTCTTTAAGGGAGATGAAATTTTCCCTCAATCATTTTTTTGTGATTCTCAAGATCACTTTATGGCGCGAGAGAAGAGCATACTCAAATATTGATGTTCAATTTTTGGTCCCAATGCAAGTAGTTATATATGTGATATTTGAATGATTCCAACTTAATTTTTTACAATCAAAGAAATCCATCCATGTGGAAAAATGAGAGCAAAAAGAGGGGAAAAATATGGATTTTAACCTCATAAGTGCCTATGTTTTGACTAACCCTTCATGTGGAGAGGGAATCTAAGTGTGGTGCATATTAAAATATGCATAGAATCAAACTTAAGAAGGCTATGGGCCTCCAACAGATCACAAAAACCCTTACAATGTATAATTTTATGGATAGATGCACGGGTTGCAAAGTAGACAGAGGTGCATTGGGCGCCAATGTGCAAATTAAAAATGACCTTTTGGCATAGTACGCAGAATGTGCTGAGAAACACAGTAAGTTTCACGCATGTGCTCAGAAGACGTGACTGTGGGTTAAAAAACCCACGCACTTTCTGTTACACTATCGTGAAAGAAATTTTGGATAAAATTCTCTTAAATTAGCTCTGAATTTAGCTTTTTGCAGGCAAGCATGGGCCGGTTATGATTCCTGCAAGTCAAACAAACCAAAATGAAGTTCTCAAACAACCCAAATGGGGGGGAAATTGATACCAATCCCCAGTGGAGTCGCAAATCTGTTGCGTCCCTCTTGTCACCTAAATGAGCAAAATAAGGATGCTTACAAGTCCAGTTGGGTTAGTTGGACAAGAAAACAATGAATGCAAGAGTTAGAAAAATCATGCATAAGAAATAAGCAAAGAACTAAGATAATAACAATAAAATAAACTAAACTAGAGTGCATAAGGGAAATATAACAAGAAGCTAAACAACATGTATGCCACCAATGGATAAGTTGTATTAGTGGAAAACACCAAAGAGAAAGGGAGACTATGGGTCCCCTCTTCCTCCAAGGGAGGGTTCTTGAACCCCCAATGATTGATCTCTTCTTACAAGTAGGAAACTAAAAGGAAATGGTGAAGAAAATCCAAAGCACATTCACTCAAGAGGTGATATGAATGGCTAAATGAAATGATGCTTGTATTCTCTTGATGAGGAAAGAGGATCCTCCAAGAGAATATAGGTAGCATAACAATACAAATGAATTCCTTGAAAATATAATGCACCCATGGCCTCTTTTTATAGCAAATCTTTGAGGCATTATTCAACCAGTCTTTAGTGTGAGCAAGGGGATCTTTAGGGAACCCTTAGGTTTTTGACCAGCCCCCCATTCGGATTCAACTCATATTTGGATGTCAAATCGAGTTGGGAGATGAACCAGACTTGTGTGGAAGGCTGACCAAAATAATAAATGCGTTGTTCTGAGGTGTGCGTGATGTTTTG
>SNQJ01S0188647.1:14059-26242 GCA_010110895.2 Picea sitchensis
TGTCTTTGAGCTATTGACTGATGTATTAGGGTCTTATGCATATGTTTTATAATATTTATGATGAAACATGATTAACATTGCTATGATCTTGATGAATGATGAGCCCATGGAGGGCATAGCCTTTGATGTGCAGGATCATGCCCAACGGATAGGTACCATTTGGACCGGTACACATGGGGTGATGATCAGTTCGGACCTTCATGGGGATGAAGAGCCCACCAGATGGATGTGGAGACCCCATCAGGGAGCAGAGACAGGAGAGTGGTTGATTAGGGTCTTTCACTAGAGAAGAAGAGGATGTTCCATCAGAGGCACTTTGGCGGAGCCCATCTTAGGGGGAATGGCCCCTTTTAAGTGGAACGTTGGCCTTAGAAGGCTCAGGATGCCCCCATCCTCACCATGGCATCATCTAGCTTCATGGTCACTCTTGGAGGCAAATTGGGCAGCAGTGGCACGTGTGGCATGTTGGAGAGGCCCCTGGGGGGCTGACATTTTTCTCTTGGATGTCTCATTTTCCCTAAAAGGGGCTAGCGCCTCCCTTGGAGGGGATTTTTTCTTTATTACAACTCAGCTAGGGTTTTAATTTGACAATTTAATGTAAAAACAATATGATTTTGGTTTAAAGCCTTGTCGGCTATTTTTTATGACCTAAAATTAATTAAAGGTCATTGATACAGTATATATTGAGGAGTTTATTCCTCATTTTGACATAGCACATAACTCACTCATTAGTGAGGTCTGATTTTAGCGCCCTACTTGGGTAATTTTTCTCGTTTAGTGAGGTGCACATGTTGAAGGAAGGCATTTCTTGGCATTTTTGGCATTTCTCTTGAAGGAAGGTTTACAACTAGGGTTTGCATGCTATTTCATGGTGATATGTAAGTGTTTTTTCTGCAAAACTTCTTGATGAATGGCTGTAGTCTTATATTCCTGCATATATTTATAATTTTCTGAATCAAAACCCTAGGTGACAAGCACACAAGTAGGTCCTTGTTTCATGTCCCCTAAAAGAGAAATTTTCAGCCATTGAAGAAGGAAGAAAGAGCCTAGCCATAGCTACACTCTTATTGCTTCTTCTCCCTGAGCTATTCGTACTTTCAGAAGTCAAGAAGGAGGAGACGTCCCAGGCCTAGGTTATCTACACCTAGGGTCGTCCTGCTTCTAGGGTTTGATGATAGAGCCTTGCTATAGCAACACTCTCCCTCATTGCACTCTCTTGTCTTGATTTATATTTCATGCTAACCATTTTTCCAAGTTAACCTAAGGAAGGAGGAGAGAGAACGAGGCCTTGCTTTAGCAACACCAGAGTGAGCCTCTTTCCCCTAGGGTTTTGATTCTGGGGCCCTACCATAGTAGCACTTCAGAACTCTTCCCTCTAGTCCTTAGTCATCCTCCTTCAACCCTTGCGTCTTCCATTAAATTGACTCCATTAGCCCAAAGGCACTGATCTTAGACCTCCAGCGTTGAAGTGAAAGTGATCAAACAAACTTTCAAACTCTTTTCTAAATTGAAACCCTAACTAACTACTAACCCTAAGTTGTTGACGTCACACCTAGAATATTTCATCTTTATGCAACAACGTCTTGTTTTAAGAGCAATTGAATGATGATTTAGGCATTAATTGTTGATGTGTTGATTTGTTACATTGGATGCCAGGTCATTTCATTATTTATCGTGGAAGTGATATCATTTTCATTGCTATATTGATAAACATTGATTTCGTCAATATTTATTGCCATAGTTGCTTATTTGAATATCATGTAGTCTTATGAAGTACTTACCCATTGAATCATATCTTGCATATATATTGGTTTGTTTTTGCTTTGTTCCGGGAGGTTTTCTTCTTTGGGACTTCACTTCATTATTGGTTGTTTAGCCGAGACTATTTGTTTTGGTGGTGACCTGTGAAGGGGAAACTTTACCTTTGTCCTTTTAACTTTTGTCTCTTCAAAACTCCAGGTTACCGGGGATGTCTCCCCTGGGCCTAACCTCCCTAAAGAGAAAGAGCCTCCCCATCATGGTGACATTGGGTGGGATAGGTTCCTGTTATTCCAGTTTGGCCTTCTATCTTATAGCCATTTGACCTAGCTACAAACTGTGCGATAACAAATCTTGCAAGATGTTTGAGGAGATTGAGGGACAAGGATCACAACTAGACCAAGTGGTGTGACAACGGAACAACACCTAGAAGGGCATGTTACAGAGCAGATGATCCAAGAGCTCTATGAGAAGGAGGCTCAGGAGAATCAGCAAGTCGAGGTAACTCGAGTGAAGATCGAGTCCTTTGAAGCAGAGTTTCCCAGACCTGAGTGACTCAGGACAAGTCACAGGTGAGTGTTGGGGGCCTGTTGGCCCTCGACCAAGTTTTGAGGAAATATTGGTCAGGTTTGACCACTTTTTGGACTTGGATGCAATGATTGAGGAAGGAGTGCCCGAGCGGAGCTAAGATCATGGATATCACTTATTTTGTGGGCTATGTGGACCCAACAATGGGTTCCTTCATTTTTTTTTAATGGGTTATGGGATGTCAGCCCAGAGGTTTACCCCTATTTAGGACTTTTTGTAAAGGATTGTAAAAGTATAAATAAGTAATATTGTAAGGTATAAGTAGTCAAAAACCGATGTAAGAGACTTAGAGAGTGAATTCTAAGTGGCTAAGTGCAAGTATTTCAGTGTACTTTGTGAAACATAATGTGTATGTAAGGTTTTGTGTTTAATAGAGTAGTTGGCTCTATGCCTTGACCTAATTTTGGGAAGGAGGATCTGGTGCTCAATGTGAAGATATCTTGTCCTATGCGAAGCTCGGCTCTGTGGCTTAGTGCACAGGAACAAAAGAATGTAATATATTGAAGAATAATAAAGAAGAAAAAGCAGTTGGTGGACATAGCCCCACACTGGGGTGAACCATGTATACCTTGTTCCATTAGTGTGCTTTGTGCTATGTTGTGTTATTCTATTATCTGCTTAGTGTTTTGTTATTATGTATGATGGATAGATTTGATGTTGCTTAATGATTTACTTGTTATTTATGAAGGAATGCTAGATCTAACTCATTGCTATGTGCTAAGTGGTTGAAGTACTTAATCTCTACTGTTACTATGTCGATCTATTTTAGGGTTTGTTCTGCAATGTTAATAAAAGTTAATGAACTAATGGATATCATCTTCTAAGTGTTGTTAGAATTCTCTGCAAAGTGTTATAATCACAGATCTGTGTCCCATCTTGGTTACAGACACTTGATTCATGTAATCCCTCCTACCTCTACCTCAGGTGAGACTTCACCTGCTTCGTAGGTGTTGCTGAAAGGGTCGGTAGTTAGGGTTTTGTTGGTTTGTTGTTGAAGCATTGAACCCTGGGTCTACCCCTGTGCCAACAAAATGTATTTAATATTATAATATTCCATTTAGATAGTATGGATGTAAAAATTGATGACGAAGATAAGGAAGTGACATTGTTGTGTTCTCTTCCCGAGTCTTTTGATAATTTAGTCACTTCCATTAGCTTTATTACAACTGATACTCTTGAATATATCTATGTTATGGGTCCTTTGTTGTTTGAGGAGGTGAGGAGGAAATATAGTATAGAAACCTCCACACTAGAAGCTATGGTTGTTATAGGTCGATCCATAGAAAGAGGGGATAAATCGAGAGGTATATACAAATACAAGTCAAAGGGAAATAAGAGTAAGCTAAGGTGATGGTACTGCGGTAAATCAAGGTATCTCAAGAAGGATTGTTGGAAGAGACAAGAATCCAAGGAAGATTTCAGTAAGAAAGAAAATCCATTTGAGTCAAGTTCAGGTATGGTTGATGAAGCTTTATCCATTTGTAATGTCTCTCATTATCATGAATAATGGTTACTAGATTTTGGGGCTTCACATCACATGTGTCCACATCGGATTTGGTTTTCCTCTTATAAATATGTTGATGGTGGTACTATTCTCATCGGAAAAAATGTTCCTTGTAAGTATGTTGGGGTTGGGAAATTAAGATTAAAATGTTTGGCAGTGTTGTTAGAACATTGATAGAGGTTAGACATGAAATTGAACTTAAAAAGAAATTACTTTCTTCGGGAGTTTTGGATTATGGAGGTTACAGGTTTACAAGTCAAGGTGGAGCATTGAAAGTGTCCAAGGGAATCTCGGTCGTTATGAAAGCCATGAATATTGGAAACCTTTACAAACTGGAAGAAAGCACTTAAGTAAATGAAGAATCGACGACATCAGAGGAAGAAAATGAACCTGCTTGTTTATGGCATCATCGATTGAGTCATATGAATGAAAAAGGACCAAAGGTATTGATAAGCCACAAGTTACTTCTAGATTTGAAATCATTGAATTTGAATTTATGCAAACATTGTGTTTTCAGGAAGTAATGTAGAAAAAAAAATTAAAACAGATAGTCATATAAGTAAAGGTGTTCTCGATTGTATTCATTCAGATGTGTGGGGGGAATCCTCTATAGTTTCTTTTGGAGGATCATAATATTTTGTAACATTTATAGATGATTACTCTCGAAAGGTTTTGGGTCTATGTTATAAAGGGAAAAACCGATGTGTTTAATGTATTTAAACATTTTAGAGTTTTGGTTGAAAGGGAATCGGTAGGGAAATCAAGTGTTTGAGAACAAATAATGGAGGCAAGTTCAAATCCTTAGAATTTGAGAAATATTGCAAGGAAGATGGGATTAGAAGGAATAAAACCATGATATACACTCCTAAAAAAAATGGTGTGGCAGAATGCATGAAAAAGTATCTTCTAGACAAAGAAATGAGCATGCTCAGTAATGCCAATTTGCAACAAGAGTTGTGGGAAGAGGCAGTCACTACTGCTTTATATTTGGTAAACTAGTCACCCTTGGTTGCAATAGATTGTAAAATTCCTGAAGAGGTATGGAGAGGTCACCCTTTTGATTACTCAAATTTTAAAATCTTTAGTTGTGATGTTTATGCCCTTATTCCTAAAGACCAACGTTCAAAGTTAGACTCTAGATAAATGAAGTACATTTTTGTTAGTTATGATGATGTCATTAAGGGATATAGATTGTGGGATCCTACTTCCCACAAAATCATCATTAGTAGAGATGTAGTGTTTGATGAATATTCTCTCATAAAATCATATGTTGAAAAGGTTGAAGTAAAACAAAAATAGGTACCACAACATCTGGAAATTCAATTGGATACTCAACCATCTACAGAAACAAGGAATAAAGAAGAAGCTTCTAAAGAAGAAGAATATGTGGGAACACCACAACCAACCCTGAGGCGATATAAATGCAACATGTTTCCTCCCAAGAGGTATGAAGATTATGTTTCATCTGTTGCATTGGTTACTAATGGTGGGGAACCTTCTTGTTATCAGGAAGCAATGGATGATGTTGAAAGTTCTAAATGGAAAATATCCACAGAAGAAGAAATGGATTACTTGAACAAGAGCAAGACATGGGACCTGGTAGAAATCCCTCAGGACAAAAGCGTGGTTGGGTGTAAGTGGGCCTACAAATTGAAGAGGGTCGTTGATGGCATAAATTAAAGATACAAAGCTATACTTGTTGCAAAAGGGTATTCCGAAATGGAAGGTATTGATTTCCATGAAATATTTTCACTAGTTGTTAGGGTTGTTTCTTTTCATGTTATGTTATCACTAGTTTCTTTATCTAATCTTGAGTTGGAGCATTTAGATGTTAAAAAAACATTTATGCATGGATATTTGGATGAGGATATATATATGGAACAACCATAAGGTTTTTTTTCAAGATCGCAAGAGAAGATTTATTTGTAAGCTCAAGAAGTCATTGTATGGGCTGAAGTAGTCTCCGAGGAAATGATACAAGAAGTTTGATTCCTTCATGGTGAGCCAAAATTTTACTAGAAGTGAGTATGATCATTGTTTTTACTTCAAAAATTTCAATGGAATATTCATTATCCTAGTATTATATGTTGACTATATGCTTGTGGCAAGAAAAAGCATGGTTGAGATCAACAAGTTAAAGGCTCGGTTGGATAGGATTTTTTACATGAAGGATCTAAGAGTAGAAAAATGAATTTAATGCATGGAAATACACAGAGATAGGAAAAATGGCAAGCTTTGGTTATCAAAACTAAAGTATGTGGAGAAAATACTCATGAAGTTTGACATGAATACTATGAAACCTATGAATGTCACTCTGGCTTCCCATTTTAATCTGTCTTCATAAGTGTGACCTAGTAGTAAAGAAGAGAAGGATTATATGTCTATTTTACCTTATGCAAATGCAATAGGATGTTTAATGTATGCAATGGTATGTACTAGACCAGATATTTCACATGCACTTGGTGTTGTCAGTAGATACATGGAAAATCTAGGTAGATAATATTGGGAATCATTGAAATGGGTAATTCAATATCTAAGAGGCACAAGCAATTATTGCCTCATTTTTTATGGTTGTAATGATAAAGTTTGTTGTTATGTTGATTCATATTTTGCAAGTGATTTGGACAAGAAGAGGTCTACTTTAGGTTACATATTTAGCCTTGCAGGACAATCCATTAGTTGGATGGCAAAGGTTCAAGAAACAATTGCTTTGTCCACTACCGAGGAAAAATATATTGTTGTCTCACATGTATGCAAGGAGGCTATCTGATTAAAGGGTCTTTTGGGTGACCTTGGAAGGGTACAATACCATGTGTATATATTATGTGATAGTCAAAGTGCCATCCATTTTCCCACAAATCCATCTTATCACAACAATACTAAGCATATTGATATTAAGTACCATTTTGTGAGATATGTTGGTGATGGAGGTGGAGTAGCTCTTAAGAAGGTCCATACCTAGAAAATTTTTGCAAACCTGTTTACAAAAATAGTATTGTTAGAGAAGTTGTTGGGGAGTTTGGCTTTTCTTGGCTTGTAGAAAAGGGATCATTAAATTTATTGGGAAATACTTGAAAACTATTGTCAAAGTGGAGGTTGTTGGATAGTGACAACTCATATCAACGATTTTAACTCGATGGTTTCAGATCGACGGTTACACTCTCTTCATATTCCTCTATTACAAATACGGTTACCAAACAATTGGCATTATGTCTCCCTACATACACTAACTGTATTATGGTTAAATTGATAATCCCGAGAGGTGTTTAGTTAGTAGATTGTAATCATGTTTTCTTCATTGTTTTTTATGATAGAGAAACAAATATATATACCCCCTTATTATTATTGTTTTCTACTATGCGATTTGCTTCAAATTATTTCTCATTTAACTCATTGTTTGTAGGTCATTTAAATTATCTGTTCTACAGACCCTTTAACACCCATGTTGAAGGATCTGTGAACAACACCATAAACCAAATTGGTCTCAATAGATGTTAACCACCACCACCATCATTATCAATTTAAATTCAATTGATTAAATAAATTTATATTATACTTGTGCTTATTTTTAAATGTAATTTTAACTTAATAATTTAAATTCATAAATTTTCAAAATTCATATAAACAATTTTATTAAGTATTCTTTTTTAACTTATTAAAAGAAATTTTTATAAATAAATATAATTTATTTATTAATGATTATTTTCAAATAAATTATTTTTGGTAAATTAAATTAAATTAATGAACAATTTCTTAATAATTTAAATTTGATTTAAGTATGTAGTTTCATCTATTTGTGCATAATAATCGAATATATTGAAGACACATTAGTTAATATTTTATTCACCGACAAATTTTATTGATGAATGCAACTTTATTAAATCTACCAACGCCACTTATTTTTAGTTGAACAAGTGTTGCATGGAAGCATAGTCCATGTCGGGTTGAATTGGGAAAAAATGCACATGGATGGGGAAAATGTAGCGGAGGCAGATGGAAACTGCAGTGGAGATGTGGCAAGAAGAATGAAGCATAGGTGGTATCCATGAAGTAAATGACACATGGCCTCTAGAGTCCCATTTATTTTTTGAAACTATATAATCCATCTTGCTATTTTCAAAATTTTTGTTCTTTCTAGTAGTGTGACTTGCTATGTTTGAAATTTCTGTTCATACCTTGCATGTTTTATCTCTTCAATGTATACTTTCAACTAGTTAGAGTTAAGTACAATTTCCATAGACCATATGGCTTGTGTGTCTCTATATGTGCCAGGACAAAAAAAGTTATATGCATACCAGGAGAAAAAGATATGCATGAGAAAAATATAAAACACATAAGACACATATAAAGTTACATTAAAATTAAATAAACACAATTTCTTGAAATTCAACACAGTTGAAGATAAAAATTTATGAGCACATAAATAGAAAAGTAGATAAAATAGTTTTATTTGAAATATATCAAAAAATAATATTGTCTATTACATATTCCTGGAAATTTAAATGTGTTTGTCATATAGACTGGGATTGGGGCTCCCATAGACCATAAGAGAAATATGTACATGAAATAGGACCGTGGAAAGAATAAGTGGGCGACGGTATAGAGTAATACCTGAAAAGAAGAAATTGGAAGGTATCAGTCTTTGGCTAGAAATTTCTATTTAAAAAGGTGGAATAACTAGATTGATAAACAATGCAGGATGTGATCAGTATAGACTTACAATGATGGTACATATAACCCCTTTTGATATTTTCTTGTTGGTTCCTTTTTATTGTTGTCGTTGATGACTACTGGAATCGTGCCAACTTTCTATTACCTTTCATCGACGACTTGCTTCAATTCCCTTTGGACCCATTCTTCAATGTAGCTTCTCAAGGGGGCCACGTTGATCTCATTCCATATTTTTATGTTGAAAAGTTCCTTTCCTAATTCCCTTAGATCGATAGAAATATTATGTAGAGCCTGATCAATTTGTTCATTTTGTACTGAATAGTCGACTAGCCAGTTGTCCACGTCATGTTCACCATATTCAAGGATGTTGTAAAACTTTTCTAAAGACAATGCTTTAAAAATATCAACTTGTTTATCGAAGGCTTGATTAGTTAATGGAAAGGAGTTGATGATTAACTTGGGGTCTTGGACCTCGTTGGTCCTTCCGGCTAAGTCTATTTCGGTCAGCTTTGTGAATAATGTTTCTTTCTTTGATATGGCTTGTTCACATGATTGGACAATGACATGCAGGTTCTTCACTTTCTCTTTCTAGCATGCATTTAATTGAGTGATCCGATTTTTGGAGGGGAGATCTTCTTGTCTTCTTATTGTTTTTGTCATGTTGTTGACATGGGTGCCAAAAGGGATGACCGTGTCTAAATAGAAACATTCTTCATTTTTTAAATCCTCCTACAAATGTTCGAGCAAAGTATGTGCCCTCATTCCAAGGGAAGCCATTGTGATTTTTCCCAGGCCTTAGTAATATGTTCCATTATTTTCTTGATATTATTATCCACATATCCTCTACATGATGAGAGGAGGCTGTAGGATCCTTTTAACTTGGCTGCAGGGGTGGCAGGCATGGCTATTGCTAAAGGACTGGCAAGAAATGACATAGGACTCAAATCTTCCTCCAATTCCTTGACTCGGTCCTTTAGTCTGATATTCTCAGCCTCAATTCCTCCAATGGAATCATCAAGAGAATATTTGGTTGCTTTGTTAAGTAGAGAGATTTTGGACGGCCACATGTTCGCAAGGTTAACCTATGAATGAGAATTCCCTTTCTTATTTTTTACATCTCTCTTTTCAATAATTAAATTTTTAAACTCGCTGTAAAAAACAACGCTCTGGAATATGGAGGATTCATCTTCGTCAAAAATTTTGGTACCAACTATGTCCATTGGGAGACTATGCTAGACTGCATATCATGGTTGATCAAGCTTGTGGAATACGCTATCCAGATCAGTCTCAAGTTCCATGTTCTCACTCTCAATTTTAGGATCCTCTTCCTGCCCTATAATTGTTTTTCTCTTCTTCTCCACGGGAAGCTTGTGAGAATTATCAATTTTAGGGTGAGGAGGGTTGTTATCTCCTCCTTCCTTTGAATAATTTTGGGTTTCTTTCTTATTGTGGTGGTCTGTTGGAGAGATTCTCTAGGATGTTGTACTTTTGGGAGTGTTATCCTGCGATTGAACACTCTTCTCACTGGGTCCTTTTCCATGTTGCTTGTATAATTCAATGGTTCTTTTCCATGTGTCTAGGTCATTGACATCATAAGAAGGAGTGTTGTCATTAGTGTCTCTGTTTTCTCTCATGTGTCTCTGGAAAAAAGAATTTTTGAGGCCAACTACAAGTAAATTTTCTAAAAACATTCCATTAGGGTCGAACCCTCTTAGCCTTTCAACATATATTAGGTTCAAGTTGTTGAAATGGTCTACGAATTCATCAATTTTGTTGGCGTTCCTCAACACGAAGTCCCCGACTTTCCAAGGCAGAGGAATGAACTGTTTTTTTCTCTTCTCATGGAATAGATGCAACCAGTAGTTGTATTGCCTTGTTAATTCTGTAACAAATATTCTGTCTATTATGTGACATGGAAGGAGAGCAGATTTTTCCTTGGAGCCAAAAATTCTTATCACACTGCAATTATCCATTTGTTCAAGTGCCCCCTTCCTATCCAAAAACTTGGTTTCCTGGTCAGATATGTTGGGATCATCTTCTCCTAATAACAAAACTTTGAAAACAGAGACAAAGTCATTAAAAACCTTATAAAAATAGTGGGAGGCCTTGTGCTTCCAAAAGGCATGGTACCAGAAGGTTACCGGGTCGAATTCCCAGTTTACCTTCTTGGACAGAGATAATTTTGTAAACTGACAGCAATGCACTATCATGAAAACCAAGTAAGATGACATATAAAATTTATTCTCCTTTCTGAAGCTTGACAATTGGGAACAAATTTCATGGGAAATTAGCTTCCCCCAATAAAAAATGGATTGTTCCTTGGCTGTGAAATACAAAATATAAATAACCATGCAGGAAATAGTTGTTGTGGAATCCTATGCCATTATCCTTGTAAACAACCAGGAAATTTCCCAGAATGGATTTCTAAATGAACTAACCTGCAAGTTTGTGATATCTTCAAGAACTGCCATCGAGTCTTCCAGGAACTCGGGCAAGAGGTCCAACCCATTATTATTCTTTTTTAGGAACTGCTTGGAGTCTTCTCCTCTGAACTTCAATGTTGGCTCTGACAATCTTAACATATGGTGGAAGAAATGAGGTGACAAAGAAACAAGAGAGTGTCCTCGTAGTGGAATAATTATTTGGCCTGAAATATCTTTATTGGTGCACCAAGAGACCAACTCCTTACAGTCAAACAATTCAAGGACACATCATGAATGAGCAATCCCATAGGTCCAAATTACTTTGTTTTGGGTGGAAGGGAATGAGCAGTAAGAATATGCCCTATACCACTGGAATTTCTGGTCCTCGCACCTGAATATGTTCATTGTATCTCCATAGAACTGTTGTCGAGATGGTGCCATAATTTTATGAGAACGTTTGTTTTCTCCAAATGATGCTTGAAATAAACAGTTGGAGGGGATAATATAAACCTCCGCAAATGTTGGTTCAATGCGTGTGAATGAGAAATCTCCTTGAGCCTTTCGCTCAATAATGAAAATCTCTATGGGTGTTGCATGATGAGATGTTAGCAGTAAATCTTACTTATTGCATACTTAGAAGTGCAAAGGTGGAAGGTACGATGAAGAACAATTAAGGATTGGAGGTTTCGTGAATGTGCCGACCTAAAAATGTGTGAACGACATTCCATGATGTTTGAAATTAACACTCAGAAGGGATAATATAACCCTCCACAAATCCTGGTTTAATGCTTATTAATGGGAGATCTCCTTGAGCGTTTCGCTCATCAATGACAATGTATACAGTTCCTTCATGATGATTTGTTAGCATTAAAGCTTACCAATTGCATATTTAGAAATAAGACCNATATATATATATATATATAAGGAATGACCAAGTATGAAAAGCGGTCAAACGAGCTTCAAAATAGGGTTACAGGGGATACTCAAGAGAGGTGAGTGTCCGATGCTCAAATTGTATGTCTCGCAATGTTTTACTGCAAAACACATAAAATAGAAGAGGGCATGATGGGGCAAGTCAACAACCAGTTTGTATATTTACGCAATTTTGGGAAAGTGGCTAAGCATAGAATAGAGAAACGGTCGGTCAGACTCATTTTCGGAATTAAGGATTGAAGATTTCATGAATGGGCCAACCCGATGATGTGTGAACGACATTCCATGATGTTTGAAATTAACACT
>SNQJ01S0188649.1:2969-14316 GCA_010110895.2 Picea sitchensis
TCCCAGACAAAAAATGGTTAAAAAAAAAAACATTTACTCTTCTAGGACATATGTCCAGATTAGAAGAATGGCTCTTGTATCACTCTATGGTGTGAGTGACTTATCCAACATCATGTCTAATTACTCAGAAGGAGTATGGTTTCGAGAGATGATACGGATGATGATATTGATGGTGATGATGGTGCTGATGATCTAGTCATGAGATAGTCTATGTTGATGCTACCGGGTGAATGGCATGTTCGTGATCAAGACCATTACCTATAATACCTCCCTAGCTAGAAGGGAGTGTTGATATTATGGTATTTTCGGAAGGTATTTACCTCCACGTGTAAACCTGACGAGAATAGAATACTCCGGAAAGCAAGAAGAAACCCTAATGAGTTGGCTAATAACCCTAGAAGACATGTCGGCTCAAGAGGATAATTTATATTAGGTTATTAGCCTCCAAGAGTAGAAGTCATCCAGAAGAATTAATATATACTAAACAGACAGATACCCAGAATGAGAAGTCAGCCCATGCAGTTAGCCAGAATTAGTATAAATACAGGAGGCTAGTTCTCATTCTGGCAGGCAGTCTCATAATTGCAGAGCAGCACTTGTGCACACTGCAGTGCCCAGTTTTGTGCACAGGTTTGAGGAGAGTTGCCATTGCAGCTGCTGCAGCTAGCAGATCAGTTTTGGCTTAGACTATCTCTTGGCTAGGGTTTGGACTATCTAATCAGCTCTTGTTGGTGCGCTATCCTTGGGGAAAGATGCACTACCCTTTGTTTGGCTATCTAGCCGAGGTTTGCTTCCAGAGTGATTCTTTGTCAAGGTTAAGGTGCTCGGAGGGTGGCTTCGGCCTATGGTTGGGTGACATTAGTGATATTGTCAATGGTAAAACAAGCACATCCATTATATTCTAACAGAGATTTCAATGTAACTCTAAACAACAAAGAAAAGTGAGGGGGGAGTATAGTCAGAGATCCATTCCAAGAAAGAATGGAGAATTTCATGGCAGAATGGGATATAGTTGACATCAAGCATGTCAAAGGAAAACTTACCTAGTAGAGTAGAAGGATTGGTCTCAGCCATATCATTGTGTGACTAGATTGTTTCCTCCTTCAAAGTGATCTCCTCTTGGAAGATATCAATATCACCTCAAAAATAATCCCTTTGGCCATCTTACATCATAAGCCAATTATCCTTCAAATTTAGGAATCCATGGATTATGGGCCACTCTTATTCATATCTAACCCTCTTTGGTTGCAGGATTCCAAGTTCATGGAAACCATCTCATCATAGCAAAGGAAATGGATCATTAGATCTCCAGTATACATCTGGGAGCATAAATTGAAATATGTTAAAATAGTTTTAAAAGAATGGGTGAAATGCTTCTACTCCCCCCTAGAGGTGGAGAAAGAAAACCTCAATTTGCATCTTGAGATTCTTCAAAGTAGAATGGAGGAGGAAGAGGTTCATAGTAAGCTTAAGAAAACTAAAGATGATCTATCTCACCGATTGCATAAAATTCTTAGATCGAAAGAAGAAATGTGGAGACTCAAGTTATGTAGCATATGGTTAAGATCAGGAGACATGAATACTTCATTTTTCCACATGCAAGTCAAAGCTAGGACTCTTAAAAACAATGTGAAGGAAATTACCCTAGATGATGGATCCAAGCTAAGCAATTTCACAGATGTCAAAGAGTCGGCTAAGGCGCACTAAGAATTTTTATATACATAACAAGAGGGAGTTGAGCCAAATATAATTGAATATATGCTTGAAGATATTCCTACAATAATTTCCCAAATAGAGAACGTTCAAATGATGAAGGAGATTGAAGAATCTAAAACAATAAATGCAATTTAAAGCTTGCACTCTGACAAAGCCCCAAGCCCTAATGGTTTCTTTATTCATTTCTTCAAAACTTGCTGGTACATAATTAAAACAAATTTAAAAATGATGTTCCAATTTGTTGAAAAATCTTGCAGGATGGGTAGTAATACAAACTCCTCATTTTTAGCTCGTATCCAAAAAGAAGTCAATCCTTCTTCCTTTCCCATATTTTTTCTAATCTCTCTCTTAACTCCTACAAAATCCTGAGAAAGATCATCACAAACAAACTAAAAGACACTGTAATATCCTCATTTTTGGGTTCCCTTGCTTTGCAGTTGGAGATGACTTTATGGGTTTGTGTCGACATGATCAAAGGGGTAATTGGATGTTACCAGTGAGCTCAGGGGTTTTAGAGGAGCTATTTGATGCTTTCAGAAGTCTGTTTATTATTTTTCATCATCGTGATCATTCATGCACAATCAAATTTCAATTTTGTTGCATTTCGATTGTTCTCATAATTTGGGAGTATTATTGAGCATTAATTAATGGATTTCACTAAGGGTGTCATTTTAATAAATTATCTAAGAGAGGTACTTAGTGTGATAGCTCGTTGGAACTGAGAGGAAAAGCTCTAAATGTTGAGATGATGAAAATTTAACTTTCGATGGCCGGAAAACCTTTAAAGTCAAATAAATCACTTTTTGGAGTAAAAAGGTTTATTAAATTAATAAAGTGATTTTAGGATAAAATATTAAAGATGAATTAAAAAGTCACTTNAAAAAAAAACGAAAGGGGTATAAAGAAGAGATAAGGCTCATTTCCTCTCATTATGTAGATGATTATTTGATATTGATTTGGAGAGTTCTTGGAGCCTTTGGGGGTTTGGGGTAAACCTTGGTTTGGATTGGTTTCAGTGGTGAAAGATTCCACCCCGGCTAATAAGATTTCGGTGGTGAGAGATCCACTCGAGCCATTTGGTGGGGAAGTGTTATGAACACAATATATATAGAAATAGATCTAATAAATAATAATTAAATATAATAATTAAACACATCATAAATCAAAAGTCATGTCTTATCTAAAGGATGTGTCTATTCATGAAAGGGAACCCATGTGAGGATATATAAACAGACCCTCATTCTCATTGCAATCATCTCATATCATATTCGTTATTCATATTATTATTATCCTATATGGATTTATGTGTACTATCCTATTTATATTGGATATTATTTGTGTGAGGGAACTTTGTTCGTCAAATTTGGTATCAGAGTTTCGTCTTGATCCGGCCTTTGGCCACAAAATCAGAGTTTCTCTGCTTATTAGGTCTTTGACCAACTCAAGCCTTTGGCCATATAAAATCTCAGAATTTCATTGAAGATATTCCACTGCAAATTCAAAATACATACGTAATCAGTTTATGGATAAAAGGAAAAAATAAATAAAATCAAATTGTTTCAATATAAAAGTTACATAAGAAAATTATAAAGTCAAACTATTAAATACAAAGGTGAAATCCTACCCACGAGCATAATACTTAGTTGACTAGCAATTACCAAGAAGTTAAGAGGAGTAAAAGGTGCATCTCCATAACTTTATAAGGAGTAAAATTGAAGTACATAAGTTAAAGAAGTAAAAAAGGGAATCCCAAACGAAACCTCGGGTCAAAGGTCGTGATCATTCATTAAAAAAAAATGTTACTAAGTTTATTAAAAGGGTCGAGGAAAAGAGAAAATATTAATATCTTATTTTAAAATAAAAGATATTGTTATTAAAAGAAAGTATATTTTAGTGGGGTTGTTAAAAAAGAAAAAGAACATTTCATAAAAGTTGCCACAAAGTGTAGAAATATGACTTATTATTGAGTAATTGAAATTACGTAAGAGTATTTGAATTTTTTTAAATAAAAGGGAAAAAGTAAAAAGAGTATTTAAAGGTGTCTTTTCAAAATAAAAAATAAAAAAAAATTAAGATAAGTAATATATATAATATATTACAAAAAAGATTATTAAAAAAGCAAGGTATAGCAAAAAGAACAAGGCTACTAGGTAGCATATCCCTGCCGAATATAATAATGAAATTATTCTTTAAGGAGATAGGGAGAGAAGGAGTAGTCATGAAATGACTAGATGACAGAAATATTTATTGTAATAACATTGGGGGAAGTGAAGGCAACAATAAAACTTCAAAGTTTTTGGCCAATAAGATATCAGATAAATGAGATTTAAAAATTAAAATTAATCATTATTTTTTAAAACTTTAGATAAAAGGGTGTATATTTTATGGTCAACCATGAACTAATAGAAAGTCAAACCTAACTCAACACTATATACCATGTCTATCGGCAGGTACATTAAGAGAGAAACCATTAAAAAAAATTACAAGAAGTAAAATCAAGATGAAGGACGAATTGAAAAAAAAATAAAAAAATCATACCTTGTACATCCAAATTATCGAAAGGATATTATGAAAATAATCTCAAGGCCATATTCAAAGCTATAAAAAATGCATAGCTTTATATATTATTTGTGGATTAAGAAGAAGTAAATGTATATACTGAGGTGATCTTTTTAAAATGGTATTTAATTAAGACATTATTAAATCACTTACTTTTATAAAGTATATAAAAAACGTTACTTAAAGTGGATATAAAGTATTTTTATAAAGTATAAAAAAATGTGTAACGGAAATATATATTTGAGAGAGGAAATTGAAGATAAAAAGAAAATAAGGGTGAAGAAAAGTAATATATATTATTATGACATTTCGAGTTTCAAACATATAATTATATAAATGGAGTTTCATGGTGAAAAACAAGGAAGATTCCCTCATACTTATAAAAAATATGTGGATCCCTTATTAGAAGTTACTGAGATTATTCAAGGAAATAATATCAACGTTGCTATTTGCTCGAACGCTTGGAAAAATCACAATAATGTTGACATGGCGAACCAATTAATGGTTTTAGAATCAAATATAATTGAAAATGACACGTGTCTTTCCGATGAGAAATATGAAATTAAGAACCTACAACTATGTATTGGTGATTACAAATTCATAGGTCAATTCAATGTGGTATCAATGTATCAAGCAATATTGATATAATTCTAGGGTCAACTTGGGTAGATACATTTGGTACTTTTATTTTCAACACAAGGAGAAAGTTTTTGACATTTTCTTATAAGAAGAAGAAAATCACATTACAAAACATTACAATGAAGTCGATTTCAGAAGCTCCATTATCAGAAGACCTGAAGGACATATCAGAGGTGATCCTTCAAGATAAACAAAAAGAATGTGACAAGATCATCGTTGAAAAAGACGAAGAGATTTCCCGCCTAATAAATCATAATAAAAAACTACTTGCAAAAATCATGAAGTCTAAGGAGAAGAAGCAGTGTTTTCAAAAGTTGGAACACGAAAATCAAGGTCTCAAAGAGAAATTAATCGAAGAAGAGAAAGAAAGCTCATGCCTAAGGAACCTTAATCAAAATTTACTAGAACGAATTAAAATCTTAAAGGATGAAATAAAGGAGAATCTAGAATAAAAAAATAAAGATGACAAGTGAGAAGATAAAAAAAACTTTTACGATTAAAACAACATAATCAGGGTTTACTAACACAAATTAAAAGACTTAAGCATGATAATAAGTTTTTACAAGAAGAGCTAGATCGCAAAACATCAATAGTCGATAAAAAGACAATGACTGAACCTATGGAGCTAGAGAAGTCTTTAGATGTAAAAATCCCAAATCTAGATAAAGGAATTAGTATAGATCTAGTCAAACTTACAACTCATGTAAAGATGTCTTCAAATGTCGAAGTAGCGAAAATCTAGAGATATGAAGAATACTCAATTCCAAAATTTAATCAAGAAAAAGCTACAAGTATATGAAGTAAAGATCAAGTTGCAAGGATGCCTTATCAACATCCTAAACACAAAAGTCGATACTTTAGCCATTCAATGTATCAACAGAAACAAATAACCTCTATGTCGAAGAATATTACTTCCACTACAAGCGGGAGTCAAAATAGAAGCTATCATGGGAGTAGAAATTTATCAAGTTCTTTCCAAGAACCCTATAAAAACCCAAATCCAAAGAAGATCGAATTAAGATGGGCAGACTCCTTTAAAATTCGACAATTCTGCTCAGCGCTTAGAAGATCCTGTCGTCTCAGGTCCTCAACGATTACTAACTCAAGAATGAACAAATCAAGAGACAATAATTACAATCCATAACAAGAGACAAGTCTTCCATAAAGTATGCTTTGAGGACAAAGCATTTTTAAGGGGAAGGCAATGTTATGAACACAATATATATAGAAATATATATAATAAGTAATAATTAAACACATCATAAATAAAAAGCCATGTCTTATCTAAATGATGTGTCTATTCATGAAAGGGCATCCATGTGAGGATATATAAACTGGCCCTCATTCTCATTGTAATCATCTCATATCATATTCATTATTCATATTATTATTATCCTATATGGATTTCTATGTACTATCCTATTTATATTGGATATTCTTTGTGTGAGCGAACTTTGTTCGTCTTAGGAAGATCATTCAGATCTTCCACTTGATTTCATTGTTGATGAGTTGGATCCATCTTTTACAACATCTTGGGGTTTGTAGAAGCCATAATTCTTGGAGGTCAGAGTTCTTGTGTGGAAGTCGATTTCACCTTGTGCATGCTTAGTATCCCTTGGAGAGGATCAAGATCTACTCAAGCAAGGTTGTATTCATTCCATAGAGGTCAAGTTCCTTATTTTATGTATGTTGAATTTGTTATCATGGTCGAGTTTCTTAATTGGGTCGAAACCTCTAGTTGTTGGACTGAAATCTTTGTTGAAGGGTCATTTTTCTCTCAAGTGAGACCGCCATTCTCTTGCTAGGTTGAATCCTCGCCTTGCTGAGCCAAGTTGTTGGTTTTTGGGGGGGGTGAGGGGGGCATTTCCCTTGTTGGTGAGAGGATTTACATTGTTTGGGGAATGCAAGACCAAATTCCTTGTGGTTGGACCAATTTCCCTTGTGGTTGGGCACAATTACATTGTTTGGAGTCGAGTTTGTTGTAGTGGACATCTCTTTTTTTTGTGGGAGGACGGTTCTTCATTTGGAGAGGCCAAATTGTACCTCCAAAGCTTCCATATGTTAGTAACAGGTTAGGTTTAGTTCAAATCAAATTTGATATATATTTTCTTGTTGTTGTATGGATTGTTGGTGGTGATATCATTGTGTGCTTCTTGTTTTTTATATTAATGCAAATAAGAACATATTTGGCATCAAACATTGTGTTGCATTTGCAAACCATATCAAGAGAAATAAACCAACAAAAAATAAAACACAAACAACAACAATAAGAAGTGATTTACAGTGGATTGAATCCTACAACCTAAGTCTTCAGAAAATGTACGAACCAGAAAATACACTAAATATTACAGCAGCCTAAATGAAGGGCTTTGGTATTGGTTTTTTTAGCATGACAACCAAGTGTTTGTGAAAATTATTGAACCAATAACACTCTTAAAACAAAACAACAACAATAAAGGATTAGTACAGTGAGTTTTGGGCTTGTTTGTCAAGTGTTTGATGAAAGTCTTGTGCCAGAAAATCACTAGGATATTGTAGCAGCAAACATAGATTTGTCACAACCATAAGGAGGGTTATTACAATGGTATCAGAGCATGTTTTCCTCCCAATTTGAGGGGTAAACCATGAAGGATATTTTCATATGTTTTTGGTACATTCAGAGGCTTAGAAAGATGGAAAAAAATCAGGAATTCCTAGAAAAAAAATTACAAGCCTCTCATGAATATCAGAAGAATCTAACAACATTGTTAGAGCCTCCAAAGTGGTTGAAGCCATACTTATCAATTGGGAAAAAGAAGAAGAAGAAGTGATTCAAATCTGAATTAGTTGGTGAAGAAAATACCTCACTTCATGATGAAAGTTTGACAGAACCACATGTTAACTTTTTGGATGTGCATGATGAAGGTGTGTGCAATGAGGTTGACAAAACAACAACTTTTGATACATCATTACAACTATCCTATGAGGCTAGTGACGCCAATGCATATGATGGATAGGTTGATAGCACATATGATGTAGTTTTTCGATCAGACAATGTTGAGGATTCAACATCTTACCTTAGTATTCACGCTTGTGAGGATCTGGGTGTATTAACACCCAAATACGATGAATATTTGGTGTTGGATGATTTTTCTTTAGATGTTGATCTAACTTATAAGGAGTTATGCATGAGGGATGATGATGAGGAAGTTGGGAAGCTTACACATGAGCTTCATATGGATTTGATTTTGGCACATTCTTTCAGTCATCTATGGCATTCGGGACACATGAGGATGTTAGTGGTACTTACGGTTTGATGGAGGAGCTTCTTGTGATGGTCGAGTGCGAGGAACGTTCAAATTTGCATGGGCTTGACGAAAGGTATGGCTTAGAGACTTTTGATTATACACTTAGTCTACATCTTGGAGATCATAAGCCACTTCTTTTGGGGAGCCCATTGACGACTCAATTCATAACTGTAGATGGGGGAGTTGAGCATATACCTTATGGACCAGCCATCTAGGAGGTATATGCACCCACTTATTATGGAAATGGATATATTGAGGACACGGTGATCTGGATTTTATGAGCAGAACGAAATGAATACAGATTGTTATCAAAAGATGCTTAACATAGAATAACAAATATACAGTATAATTGGTTTATATTCAATAAGGAAATAAGTTGAAACTATAAAATGTAGTGGAAAACAAGCTTGCTAGAATGGTGGCGGCTTATCTCTGAGAAGAGATGTGACGGTTGCGCTCATTTGCAAGAAGATGATTACAATGAGGCTCTAAAGGCCTTTTTACAATAAACATGAATGTCAAAAACCATAGACATCCAAAAACCTAACCCTAGGAGATGAAGCGCCAAAAGTCATGTGGGCCCTGTTTGAGTAAGTTAGTACATCAACTTCCCGGGGTCGCAACTTTTTCATACAATGTTCGTTTTAGGCGCACGATAGCCTGTTGGAAAGGTGTATTCAAGGAATACACATGTGGTCATAAGAATTGTCTTTGTTTCCATTTTGAATGTAGCGAGCCCTAACAATGTTGTTTATGGCCTCAAAACGGCCCCGAAAGTCAGGGACCCAAAAACTAGGAAAAAATTGCCTATTTGGAAAACTGCCAAAATGAGTCAATTGGAATAGGTGGGAGGCCACCGACATCCATATGGATCAATCCTCCCCCCTTAGGAAGCAATGGTATCCATTGCATTGAGTGCCCCCATCAGATGAGAAAATTTCTGTTGAATTTGGCCTCGGGTGAGCCACTTGCCTTGGTGTAGGAGTTGCCCTCCTTTGACAACTCAGTAAAGATGGATCCTTTGCTGGCGAGTGCTCTTGACCTGTTTGTCCACAATCTGATCACTGGATGCTTGCTGTATGCAGTCGGGGTTGAGCTTTGTTGGTGTTAGCTGCTCTTCTATCTATGAGGTGTCCAATAATAGTGGGAAATAAAGTCGAAGGAGATCCACGTTGAACACTGGGTGCAGGCCAAGGAAAGGAGGAATGTTGAGCTCAAAAGCATTATCACCCACAACCTTGTTGATGGTGTACGACCCACAATAGAGTGGGAGAAGCTTCCGATGGGGTCTTGTAAGGCATTCTTTCTGCAAGTGCAACCAAACATTGTCGCCCACCTGAAACTTATGTGGCACCCGGTGTTGATCATGGCGCTTCTTGTACTTATCATTAGACTTCTATAGGATATCCTGAACCTGTTGGCAGATATGTTGGATCCGCTCAATCAACCAGGTGGATTTGTCAACTTCAGTTGAAGCAGGAGGTGGGTCAGCCGAGGTGACCTCAAGAGGTGGTGCAACATCTATGGGACCCAATCATTGGAATCCCAACCCCACCTGAAAGGGGATGTGGTCAGTTGATCTATGCAGGGCTTGATTGTAGTTGTGTTGAACATAAGGAAGACTCTCATCCCATGTGCGAGGGTGCTTGGAATCATACATGCGTAGGATATGCACGATCATTCGATTTACAACCTCGGTTTGGCCATCTATCTGTGGGTGGAAGTTTGTGGATTTGGTGAGCTTGGTGTCCAGCAGTGACCAAAGGCTCGACTAGAATGTGCTGAGAAATCGTCTGTCCCAATTTGAAACAATGGTTTATGGGATCCCAAAATGTACCCAAACTCGTTCAAAGAAGAGCTTGGTAGTGGCCTTTATTGTGATGGTCTTCTTGCAGGCGACCAGAATTGCCATCTAAGAAAAGCGATCAACAACCACAAAAACACAGTCATTTCCCGGCTTTGTAGACGAGAGGCCCGACATGTAGTCCATTGAGATGGATTCCCTTGGCCTGTCAGGAGTAGGAAGAGGGTTGTATAGGCCTTGTTTCTTAGTGTTTGGTTTGGCAATCGCGCAGGCAGTGTAGGACTTGATATACTTGTTGACCTCCTGTCGAAGTTTCGGCCAGTAGAAATATTTCTGCAACATTGCCACTATATTTTCGACGTTGAAATGTCCTACCACCCGGCTGTAGTGGGTTTCCCTGATCATCTTTACTTGCTCGCTTGATGGAATGTAGATATGGCACAGACGACATAGTAGCCCGTCCTGAAGATGGAAATTGGCAACAACTGTGTTTGTGTCCAACATTTGGTAGGTGGTGGCGAAGTATGGGTCTATCTCACAGAGTCTGGGCCATTTAGAGGTCTCATGGCCGCAAGAGTCTAGAACCGTGGTGAGTTCTGCGACTAGCGGTTTGCTAAGGCAATCAACGACGTGGTTGGTACTTCATGTTTTATACTTGATGTTGAAGTGGAATTGTTGCAAGTATGTGGATCACTTCTGATGGTGGTCATTCTGATTTTCCTTGTGTCTACATGAATTGCAATGGCTTATGATTAGTGTGGATGATTGTCTCCTTCCTAAGAATGTAATGTGTCCACTAGAGACAGGCTTGCACAATGGAGTACATTTCTTTGTCATAAGTAGGGNATAGTCTGAAGCATTTGTCTCGTTCTCAAAGGGTTGTTGCAGGTTCGGTAGTGAAAGTACTGGGGTTGAGCACAAACACTACTTCAAATCATCAAACATTTTTTGTTGGGACCGACCCCATACAAAGTTTTCCTTACCACCACCCCTGGTTACTTGGCTGAGGGCCCATGCAATATGGGAGAATCCCAATACGAACCTGCGGTAGAAATTGGCAAGGCCTAAGAAGCTCTGAATCTCAGTGAGTGTGGTTGGGGTTGGCCAGTCACAGATGACTTGGATCTTGGTTGGATCCACATGTACGCCATGCTAATCAACGATGTAGCCCAAGTAATGGACCATGTCCATGCCAAAGGAGCATTTTTCCATGTTGGCGTATAGCTCATGCTGTCACAAGGTGTGCAGAACCTATACAAGTGTTCTTCCCAAGTCTTGTTGTAAATGAGAATGTCATCCAAATACACCACTACAAAAGTATTGGCGAATGGTCACAAGATAT
>SNQJ01S0188650.1:0-18318 GCA_010110895.2 Picea sitchensis
GACCCTGCAAAGGGGGTACCCCCCCTCTGCACTCCCCCGCGTGGAAGAGTGTACATACTTCTGGGGTGTAAATACTTCATGGGGTATAAACATGGCTGAAAGTAAAAGACCTATAAATCAGGAAGATAATCAGGCTCCACAACCAACATACAGTGTGTCTAGGTCACTGACATCAAAAGCATGAGCGTTGTCGTCAATGTATCTGTTTTTGGTCAGGTGTTTTTTGAAAAAAGAATTGTCGAAGCCAAGTGTTTGTAAATGTTGTAAAAAAAAATTATTAGGGTCGAACCCCTTAGGCTTTCAGCATATCTTAGGTTCAATTTGCTAAAATGGGCTGCGAATTCGTCAATTTTGTTGACGTTCCTCAACACGAAGTCCCTGACTTTTCCAAGGCAGAGGAATGAACTATTTTTTTCTCTTCTCTTGAAATAGATGCAACCAATAGTTGTATTGCCTTGCTACTTCTGTAACAAACATTATGTCCGTAATGTGACATGGAAGGAGAGCAGGTTTTTCCCTTAAGCCAAAAATCCTTATCACAGTGTAATTATCCATATGTTCAAGTGCCCCCTTCTTGTCCAAAAACCTGGTTGTCTGGTCAGATATGCGGGGATCATCTTCTCTTAACAACAAAACTTTGAAAATAGACATAAGGCTATTAAAAACCTCATAAAAAAAGTGGGATGCCTTGTACTTCAATAAGGCTTGGTACCAGAACGTTACTGGGTCGAATTCCCAGTTTACCTTCTTGGATAGAGACAGTTTTGGAAATTGGCAGCAATGTGCTATCCCAAAAACCAAGTAGGATGACATATAAAATTTCTTCTCATTTTTGAATCTTGACAATTGGGAACAAATTTCATGAGAAATTAGCTTGCCCCAATAAAAAATGGCTTGTTCCTTGACTATGAAATACAAAATATAAAGAGCCATATGGGAAATAGTTGTTGTGGACTCTTGTCTCGTTATTCTTGTAAACAACTAGGCAATTTTCCAGAATGGATTTCTAAATGAACTAACCTACAAGCTTGTGATATCTTCAGGAACTGCCATAGGGTCTTCCAAGAACTCGGACAAGAGGTCCAACTCGTTATTATGATTTCTTAGGAACTGCTTGGAATCTTATCCTTTGAACGTCAATGTTGGCTTCGACAATCTTAACATCTGGCGGAAGACCTAAGGTGACAAAGAAACAAAAGAGCGGCCCCACAGTGGAATAATTCTTTGGTCTGAAATATATTTATCGGTGCAACAAGTGACCAACTCCTTATAGTCAAAAAATTTAGGGACACATCCTGCACGACCAATCCCAGAGGTCCAAATTACTTTGTTTTGGGTGGCAAGGGATGAGTAATAAGAATATGCCATGGACCACTGGAAGTTCTAGTCCTCGTGCCCAAAGATGTTCACTGTATCTCCACAGAACTGTTGTCAAGATGATGCCATAGGATTATGATAACGTTTGTTTGCTCCAAACGATGGTTGAAATGAACAGTTGAAGGCGATAATATAACCCTCCACAAATGCTGGTTCAATTCTTATGAATGGGAAAGCTCCTCGAGCCTTTCACTCATTAATGACAATCTCTATGGGTGTTGCATGATGATATGTTAGCAGTAAATCTTACTTATTGCATATTTAGAAGTGCGAAGGTGGCCGGTACGACGAAGAGCAATTAAGGATTGGAGGTTTCATGAACGTGCCAACCCGACGATGTGCGAACGACATTTCATGATTTTGAAATCAACACTCGGAAGGGATAATATAACCCTCCACAATTATTGGTTTAATGTGTATTAATAAGAGATCTCCTCGAGCCTTTCGCTCATCAATGACAATCTATACGGTTCCTACACGATGAGTTGTTAGAATTAAATCTCACTAATTGCATATTTAGAAACAAGATATATATATATATATATAAAGATTTTTTTATTATAGACAAGTGTGAAGGTGACGGAGACATGGAAGAGAAAGGAAGGAATGGCAAGGTCTGAAAAGCGGTCGAACAAGATTCAAAATAGGGTTACGAGGGATACTAAGGAGAGGTGAGTGTTCAACGGTCAAATTTTATGTCTCTGAATTTTTGACTGCAAAACGTGTAAAACAGAAGAGAGCATGATGGGGCAATTCAACGGTCAATTTGTATATTTGCGGAATTCCAGGAAAGTGGCTGAGTATGGAATAGGGAAATGGTCGGTCAGACTTGTTTTCAGAATTGAGGATTGAATATTTCGTGAACAGGCCAACTCGACGATGCGCAAATGACATTTGATGATGTTTGAAATTAAAACTCGGAAGGGATAATATAACCATCCAAAAATTTTGGTTTTATGCGTATTAATGGAAGATCTCAAATCCTGGTTTAGCATTAACGCTTGCTAATTGCATACTTAGAAATAAGATATTATATATACTTGCTAATTGCTAATTGCAAAGGGTGTGGGCATAGGAAACATCGATTAGGAATTGGATATTTCTTGAACGCTCCAACCTGGCAATCCACGAAAGAAAATCGAAGAAATGGAAAAGTATGGAAAGCGGACAGACGAGCTTCAAAATGGGGTGACAATAGTTCCACATGAGACGTGAGGACCCGACGGTCAAATTGTATGTCTCAGAAGTTTTCAGTGCAAAATGTGTACCATGGAAGAGGGGATGATAGGTAGACTGTAATACAGAACATGGTATGATGTGAGAGCCCGGTTGTAAATTTGTATATCGTGGAAGTCAGGGTACTATTTGCAGGTCACAAAAAAATAGAAGTGCAATCTAGAGCCCGCCTACCCGGGAATCTGCGTCGGAGAGGTGGTTGGGTATGGAATGGGGAAGCGGTCGGTCGGAGTCGCGATAT
Source organism: Picea sitchensis (assembly GCA_010110895.2). Lineage (NCBI taxonomy): Eukaryota > Viridiplantae > Streptophyta > Pinopsida > Pinales > Pinaceae > Picea > Picea sitchensis. Next base: position 2,855 of record SNQJ01S0188650.1, read on the forward strand.
AAAATCACGAGTGAAAATGTGAACGCGCGAGTCTGCCAACCCGCGCAACTAGACATTTTCGGAAAACGACTAAGTGATGAGAAAGATAAAGTACAGGGAAAAGAGAAACGAGAATTTGGTTAAGTATAGAAGACGAAAAAGAAGGGTTAATATATTCACATTTGTAATAGATATCCCATTTCCTGGCAAGATCTTTTCTACATGTTTCTGGAGAATTTATATACTTATTGCATATACTTGGAAAGAAGTGTGAAGGTGGCGGGCACAAAAAACAACGACTAGGAATTGGAATTTTTCTGAACCCACGAACCCGACGATCCTCGAAAGAGATTGTAAGAAATGGTCGTGGAAAGCGGTCGGACGGGCTTCAAAATAGGCTGACAAGGGTTCCTGAGGAGACGTTAGGCCCCGATGGTCAAATTGTATTGATCGGAACTTTTGAGTGCATATTGTGTAACACGAAAGAGGGGCTGATGTAGGAGTCCATAAGTCAATTTGTATATCGCGGAAGCCGGGGGGTTGTTTGTAGGCCAAGGAACACTAGAAGTGCACTCTGCCTGTCTAGGAATCTGCAAGGGAAAAAAATGGATAAGTATGGAATTGGAGGCGCGAAAGAGATTCCAAGAAATGGCGAAATATGGAAAGCGGATGCAGGGGCTTAAAAACGGGGTGACAATAGTTCCCCAGGAGACGTGAGGACCCGAAGGTCAAATTGCAGGTCTCAGAAATTTCGTGTGCAAACTGTGTATAATGGAAGAGGGTATGATGTGGGAGTGTGGCAGTAAATTTGTATATCGTGGAGGTGCGGGTGCTATTTTCAGCTCACAGAACAATGGAAGTGCAATATAGAGCCCGCTTGCCCAAGAATTCGTGATCTGAAAAGTGGCTAGGCATCGAATGGCTAGCAGTCAATCGGAGTCGCGATATAAAATCACGAGCACAAATGTGAACTCGTGAGTTGGCCAACGCGCTCATTGAGACATTTTCAGAAAAAAAACGACTAAGTAACGAGAAAGAGAGAGTAGAAGGGAAAAAGAAATGAGAATTCGGTTAAGTATAGAAGAGGGAAAAGAAGGTCCAATATATTCAAATCTGTAATAGATATTCCATTTCCTGGCAAGATCTTTTTTGTATGTTTCTGGAGAAGTTTTATACATATTGCATATACTTGGAAATAAATTTGAAGGTAGCAGGCATAGGAAACAACAACTAGAAATTGGGAATCTCCTGAACCCGCGAACTCGACGATCCGTGAAAGAGATGTCAAGAAATGGTCAAGTGTGGAAAATGGTCGGACGAGCTTCAAAATAGGGTGACAAGGGTTCCTGAGGAGACGTAAGGCCGCGACTGTCAAATTCTATATATTGGAACATTTCAGTGCAAAATGTGTAACACGGAAGAGGGGATGATGTGGTAGTCTAGAAGTAAATCTGCATATCGCAGAAGCCAGAGTGTTGTTTGCAGGTCACAAAACAATGGAAAGTGAAATTTAGACAAAGGGGAAGCACTCGGTCGAAATCGCCATATAAAATCATGGATGAAAATGTGAACACATGAATCCGCCAACCCGCGCAACAAGACATTTTTGGAAAAAACGACTAAGTAACCATAAAGAGAAAGTACAAGGGATAAAAGAGTGGGAAAATAGAAAGGCGGAGGGCAATTTTCGTAAGCAGGAATCAGTTTCAAACAAGCTCCATTGTTGCAAAACCATCATTTTCTAGTAATTGTTAGCAAATGCTTTGTTGAAGATTATATTTTATTGCAACTTGTGGGAGTAATTGTGTTCTTGATACATTCTTCCATGACTTTAACATATTAACTTAAGTAATAAACTTCTTGCATGATGGGTTGTTAGCATTAAAGCTTAATAATTGCATGTCTAGAAAGAAGAATGACGATCTTGCTACAACATTGTGATTTGGTCTTGCTATATTCTATCTGCATTACATATAGAATTGAAAGTTGGTTTGAAACTGTCTGAAATTCATTTTTGTTTCCATAAAATCTTGATGGATCGACACAATGCATTGTCATATAATTGTTAAATGCTCCATTTTGAAACAAATTACTTAAGAAAATACAATATCGAAGAACTACAAGACTATCGAACCATGCCAATGAGAATAGGTGTTGAATTCATAAAAGAAGCATCAACCAAGACTCCAAGGAATTTTTTTTAATAGTAAATCCATTAAAAAAAAAGAATATTGAGCACTGTATATCTATCCATAGAAATTGGACCAAGTTCTTTGGGCCAAAACATTGAACATATTTTCCATAAACACAGGCACAAGATCTGCAACATGTAGGAGCCATCGAGATGCTCTTCAACATGCATACAAAACTGATTACCATGCTTTTTCTTAGGAAATCCTTGCAGTCTTCTCCTCGATGGATCAATGTTCGATGCCCCGATCTCAATATTTTGTGGAAGACCTGAGGCGACAAAGAAATAGGAGAGTGGTTCCACAATGGAATAAATCCTTGGCTTGAAGCAAATGAACAATAGTCCTGCGGTAAAATTGATAGTTCTCACAAGCTTCCCGTGAGGAAGAAGACAAAAAAAGTTGCAGGGAAAACGGAATAGCCTGAAACTGAAAGTTAGGACACACCAAGAAACCACCTCCTCACAGTCGAAAACTTCAGGGACACAGGTTGCACGAGCAATTCTAGAGGCCCAAATTAGTCCATTTTGGGTTGAAGGAGATGACTAGTAGGAATATGCCTTGCACCAGTGGGAGTTTTGGTCCTCATTCCCTAAGATGTTAATTGTATTTCTAGAGAAAACGATAGTAGTCCCGCAATTGAATAATGTTTTGGCTTGAAATATATCTCTGGGAGAATCAATAGATCATTTCCTTATATTGAAAGACTTCCGCCCATAACAGACTAATTTGGACCTCTGGAATTCCTACTTTCGAGCTGCAAAGCGGCTATTGCATTCAATGTCGGTTTCTTTTCTGAAACCCCTTCTTTTGGTGTTGTCAGGACCGCCATCGTCGAGCCGGGAAGTACCGCCCATTATGGTTGATTTCAATTGTCCTAGTGGGAACAGTATTTGCATTGCCATCATCCATTGTCGTATCATCGTCCATTATATCATCTTCTTCCGGCTCAAAATCCATCGCATCAACCTCAACGCTAGCCATCAATGCAGGCAGGCAAGTTGTCTGAGAAGGAAGGGTTGCCTTGGAATTCTTTGGCTTGAAATATCTCTCTCGGTGCACCAAGGGACCATCTCCTTTTTTGCTCCTGGATGGAGGGAGATGAGTAGTAAGAATATGCCCTGGAATACTGGAACCTTTGGCCATCATGCCCAAAGGTGTTTACTGTATCTGGACAGAACTGTTGTGGAACTGATGCCATAAGTTAACGCGAATTTTTGTTTTCTCTAGATGATGTTTGAAATGAAAATTGGGGAGGGATAATATAACCCTCCGCAAATCTTGGTTTAATGCATATCAATGGAAGATCTCCTCGAGCCTTTCGTTGATCAATGACAATCTCCAAGGTTCATGCGTAATGAGTTTTTACCATTAAATCTTACTAATTGCATATTTAGAAAAAAGTGCGAAGGTGGCGGTGACGACGAAGAGAGATTAAGAATTAGAGATTTCGTAAAGGCGCCAACCGACCGATGCACAAAAGAGATTGCATCATGTTTGAAATGAATACTTGGAAATGATAACACTCTTCTCCACAAATCTTGGTTTAATTCACATTAATTACAAATCTTCTCTGACCTTCTGCACATTAATGACAATCTTAACAATTCCTGCACGATGAACTACTAGCATTAAAGCTTAATAATTGCATATCTAGAAAGAAGTACGAAGATGGCGGGGATGGCGAAGAGCGACTAAGCATTGTACATTTCGTCCACTCGCCAACCCGTGAAATAGATTCCAAGAAATGGCCAAGTATGGAAAGCGGTCGAGTGGGCTTCAAAGGTCACAAGATATACTCGGCAGACGTGAGGGGCCGATGGTCAAATTATATGTCACAATGATAGTTCGGCCATCAATTTGTATAACGCAGAACTTCGGGTGTATTTTGTACGTAGTGGAACAATGGAAGCGCAATGTTGAGCAAGCCTGGCCAGGAACTAACGATGGTAATAGTGGCCAAGTATGCAATGGACAAGCGGTTGGTAGGACTCGTGATATACAAGCATTATACACACTCAAAACAGGAAATATTGATGGGTTTGAAAACAGGGCCACAAGCTCTAATCAGGAGACATGAGGGCCCGATGGTCAAATTGTATCTACCCCAACTGTTGAATGCAAAATGCGTAACACAGAATAAGAGACAATGACGGATTTCGAGGGTTAGTTTGTATATTGCAGAACTTCGGGTGTTGTATATAAAAGCACAAGACATTTGGAAAAAGGACCAAGTAAACAGAAAGTGAAAGCAAACGAGATAAAGGGGATTTTATATGCTAATTTGTAGATCACGGAAGTCTGGGTGTTGTTTGCAGGCGACGGAACAATGGAAATGCAATGTTGAACCCGCCTATCCAAGAACCCGCGATCCAAAAAAATTGTTCAATATGAAACGGGGAAGCGGTCGGTCGGGCTAGTGATATAAAAATAACAGTGGAAATCTGAAGACGTGAATCTGCCAACTTCCGCACCTAGACATTTTCCGAAAAACGAGTAAGTAACCAGAAAGGGAAAGCAGAGGGCAAAAAGAAAGGGGATGACAATTTTCAAAAGCGGGAATTGGTGTAAGAAAGCCCCATTGATGGTATTAACAGTAACTATGAAGTGCATTAAACATGTGAACATGTTCTTCAATCAAGGAATAGATACAGTGAGCCATGCTTATAGTTTCCAGGATCTGTTTGTATAAGAGAAGCATCGAAAAGCTACAAGAAAATCAATTTTGGGATGTTTAAGTAAAGTTATTGTGCTGTCAGCTTCACTGCAAGTATAACAACGACGAATTTGAATTTTAATGTCCTCTCGTTGATATGATAGTTCCATTGGATTTCGCATAGTACATATTCTTTTATTTCAAATTATTCCAGGAGATTAATTTTTCTAAGTTCATCGATCAAGGAAAAGTGCTAAAAATGAGATAAAAGGGAATTTGTTTGCTAATTTGTAGATCACAGAATTCTGGGTGTTGTTTGTAGGTGGCGGAACAATGGAAACACAATGTTGAACTTGTCTATCCGACAACCCTCCTATCCGGGAACCCACGATCCAAAAAGTTTGTTCAATATGAAACGAGGAAGCGATCGGTCAGGCTGGTGATATAAAAGTAAGTGGAAATTCGAAGACGTGAATCCGCCAACTCCTGCACCTAGACATTTTCTAAAAAACAAGTAAGTAACTAGAAAGGGAAATCAGAGGGCAAAAATAAAGGGGATGGCAATTTTTGGAAGTGGGAATTGGTGTAAGAAATCCCCATTGATGGTCTTAACAGTAACTATGAAGAGCATTAAACATGTGAACATGTTATTCAATCAAGGAATAGATACAGTGAGCCATGCTTATAATTTCTAGGATCTGTTTGTATAAGAGAAGCATCAAAAAGCTACAAGAAAATCAATTTTGGGATGTTTAAGTAAAGTTATTGTACTATGAGTTTCACTGCAAGTATAACAATGACGAATTTGAATTTTAATGTCCTCTCGTTGATATGACAGTTCCATTGGACTTCGCATAGTATATATTATTTTATTTCAAATTATTCTAGGAGATTAATTTTGCTAAGTTCATCGATCAAGGAAAAGTGCTAAAACGAGCTACATACGACATTTGCGTCACAAGGCTTATATTAAAGGGAAAAGTATGTCCTATATAGTCTTTAAGATCATAGAAAAACTGTGAAGATCCTTAATGTATTATTAATTTTCCAAAACGAAGCATGCAACCAAGAACCAAGTAAACACCAAATGTATTGAAAGTTGAGGCAGAAGGCAACGCATGAACACAAAAGGTTTCAAGCAAGATCCCACAAGGTTCCATAGAGCAGTACACATCGACCTTTGCATCAAACAATTTGATATATATAAAAACACATCATGGCATTGGTTTTCTCTTATATCTGGTATACGTTCCCACGAGAAAATAACCGGGGCCATGGGATATGAACAAAATTCTGCCAAACACAAGACAACACAAAACCAACGGAGCTTCACCACTGTATGCTAGCTATAACCAGACCTCAAAATGGGGAACAAGAAAGTTGTCGATTACTATTTTACCATTAAGAAAGATCACTATGGACATTTTCCTCTGATAGTGCCATGGTCTATCACTACCAGTTTTAACAATGTCAAATTTCCAATATTATTGGAAATACCTGATGGTTCTGCCCAGAGGAGAAAACTATTTCGATGGTTCAAAGGATGGGCCTGAGTTATTTATAGTTGGATACTTTTTATGGGGTTTGCGCTCATGCTTCCCATTTATGGACTAAACAATCTTATGCATGTGTACATCACCAACAACCGCACCTGCCTGTATGAATCCCAATGCCCAAACTCCCCAATCTCTATAGCGAGTTCTGAAAATATCAAGCTCATGTTTCGATCCATGTTGAATCCTTTTTTTTTTCAATTAGGGCATCGAGAAAATGTATATACCATACCATAAATGTATAGTTGGAGACCATTTTTTTTTTTTTTTATTCGGGTACCCAAAAAAAATGCAGAAATCCTGCCATGGCTATATAGTTGGAAAACAATTGTCCAACTTGGGCACCCAAAAATGTGCAGACTCCTCCATCAAAGCCACAACCAACCACCATTTTTTTTTAATTTGCACACCGCAACAAATATGCAAAATTCTTACTAGGAGATGCAAAAAAAACATCAAAATAACAACATCGATTGCATTTGTAATTAGATTCTCCTCGTTGTTTCAAGTGCACAAGAAGAGACAAAATCTCTGGAAAGAGAATTTTACAGCTATAGATGTAAATTTCGAAGAACTTGAGTCCGATGAACATTTATCTAGGTGTTGAAGAAAAATTACAGACACACATGAGATATTTTCGTTTCTTGCCAAAGCTTGATATATTTTATTTTTTCCAGCCGATATGCAATATTGCATTGTCCTCATTTAAGGTAAATTTGCTATGTATCCGAAAGTTGCATAGCATGTAGACACTGTTTGCCTTTTTCTGTAGGTATGCTTCATATGACAATTCTATTAACCCAGGAAGCACATCTTATAACAGAGGCTATCTAATTGTACAATGTACGGTTGTGTTGCACACGGTTCGGATGGCAACATTGAGGCAATATCTATATATGTATGAACATTTTTTACTGCATCACAGACAATCAATTATATCATCACTTATGAAAGCAGAAGTAGAAGTAGGAGAGTTGCATTTCACACATGCAGGCTCAAAGGGGGTCGAGTACGCATTTGCTACAACCAAAACACCTTCAACCTGGAAACGTGAGCATAAAAGTTAATATATTGAACAATATAATATACAACTGCACCAAAATACTAATAAAAAATAAAAAAAACTGCAAAAATTTGGTGAAGGCAATTTGTATGACCAAAGTGAGGATGAATTTGCAGATGTATACACACAACAGTTGTAGAGCTAGTTAGTTTCTTGAGATCCCGTACTATGTCTGCTCACAATTATGTTACAAATGTTTCTTGGGTTGTGTGGAAGATCCTTTCTTTAACATCTCTTTTCTTTGTTATATTTTTGAAGAACATAAGTGGAAATTTCCCTTTATGCAATTTTTGTTCCATTGACGAAAACAAATATTAATAGGTGTCGAACAATTGCAGCTGCAACATGGAACACTGCAATATTTGTGTAACTTAACTGAGATACATGGACATGTGAAAGTAAAGGACAAAACTGGATATGGAGAACGATACCATTGACTTGTCGTTGTCTGACTCTCCATCTTTTATATGGAGAATGTGTTGCGAGACAAGTTTTCTCGCGAGTGTGACAACCGCGCCAATGGTTCCGATTGGGTAAATGTCATTGCTCTGTGCAAGTTGGCTGATAGTTGTGTCCGGGATGAAACGATATTCTGAACAAATAGCAGGATTTTTTTCCACAATACTTGTTTCGTTGAGCGATATATTCTGATCACAATCACCACAGTCATATATTGTTTTGGGCAATATATTAAAATTTGTAATGGATATCCCATTACCTGTAAATATCATTTCTACATGTTTTTGGACAAGTTGTGTAGGAATAGTCAGTGTGATTGTCATCAGGGCCTCCTTGTCTATCATGTCAGCACACATAATGGATCTAGTTTTGTTTGCCTTGTCCAAGTAGGTGTTATAGACAACCATTATGTCCCCGACGAACACTTGTTTAGTTCAATGGTTGTTCAAGCCCTTTATTGATAGTATTTTGGGTGTTACAAGTTTAGACCTGGTGACATTTTTTGAACAGGAAAAGTAATGTGAAAGGTAGTGTGCATTATTTTTTTTTTCTTTTTTCCCTCGCATAAATGTACAAGTAGACACAGAAATTGGATGAACTATGGAGCCAGAGTTTTGCAACCAGACCTCTTAGTCTGCGGAACCTGCGCTATGTTCAACGTCTCGCTTGCACTTGTTGATACTTCTTGTGAACTGCAAAGTATGTGTTGTAGATGACATCAACATATTCACCATGCCATAGATGAATACATAACTGAGGAAATTTGTTTGGTAAACATATGAGGAACATAATGTATGCATCTTTACCTTTGGCCTTGTCAGTTTGCTAATGTTTGGGATGATTAAATGCTCATGGGCATGTCACTAGTCCAACTTTTTCTGATGCAAGCATGTGTAGATGAACATCAAAAGGACTAAACAAGTATATGCATTGTATATTGTCCATAATTGTTCTTAATGTCACATGCAAGGTCGAAGGAGATGGAATACTAAATAGGGTGTCAAGGGATACTCAGGAAACTTGAGGACCCGAGGGTCAAATTGTATGCCTCAGATTTTTTGACTGAAAAAATATGTAACAATAAATAGGGCGTGATGGCGGGGTATGACGACCAATATGTATATTGCGAAATCTCTAAAGCCAGAGGCGCAATCTTGAACCCGCCAGCCCGACACCCGCAATCAACAAAGTGGGTAAGTATGGAATAAGGTAGAAGCATGACCATAAATGTGAACCTGTGAGTCCGCCAACCCGCGCACCGAAGCAATTTCGGAAAGACGACTAAGCAGAGTAATCAAAAAGCAAAAGGGATATTAGAAAATGGAAAAATTAGAAATGGGGAGGGCACAAAGGCCCATTGTTGCCAAATCATCATTTTCTAGTCCAATATTATATGCCCCCACCCATTTTGTATGTTTAATTTACTAGCACAGTTGGTATACCTTTTCGAAGATTGTACCACAGACCCCTCTGTTGTCGCATATAAGAATTCATTTTCCTGTCCAACGAATCTGTTTCTTTCAAGGTAGCAACGTCGAACATACAGTGGACATGAAGGCAAGTTAGTATGCAGAAAGACATGTAAAAGAAAGAAATGCAGCAAAGAGAATACAATTCACATAAGAATAAGCAAAAGATACATAGTATATACATACAGTAAAAAAGGTGCAAAGCAGTATAACAAGTAGAACAAATACACATACAATAAATGAAATACTAAACACTGGAATATGAAATAAGAGTACAGGTATGCACCTTTGTAACTCCTACTCTACATTCGCAACAAAGAGTCCATTGTCCTCTCCAACCACTCTGTTTGTTTAAATGTAGCAATGCAAGAAAAATACAATGGACATGAAGGAAGTTAGTATGCAGGAAGACATGTAATGAAGATAAGTTATTATGTAGGAAGGTACACAATATCTATATACAATAAACTAGGTGAACACATATACAAACAATAAATGAAATACAAAACAACAGAATATGAAATAACAGTACAAGCATGTACTTTTGTATCTCCTCTTCCACCGCTGCAGTTAAGACTCCTTTGTTTTCTCTAGCTATTCTGTTTGTTTGAATGTGGGAACGCACAAAATACAATGAACATGAATGGAAGCTGGTATGCAGCGGAGAACAAGTAATATGTACATACAGTAAATGAGAATCAACGAATAGAATAAAAGATAGTTAGAGACATGAACCTTTGCTTTTCTCCATCTATGGTTGTAAATATATAAAGCTTTTCCCTGCCCAAAATGTATTACAAGCCACACAGTATTAAGAAATTGCATGGCCATCGCTAAATGATTTTGGTTTTCTATGGCAAAGCATCCATATATGCTTCCAGACATGGAAATATAATTTTGCAGTATCTTTGGTGTACATATCATATCTCAAGTACAAGACAAATTGTATCATGGTCACACCAGTGTGTGTAGAGGATAAAGAAGTTGTATTGTGATATGGGCACATTTCACCATATATGGTTAATAAGCACGTTTTGCACATGTTTTATTTTAACAAAAAGACAACGGATATTGCAATTGCACATGTAGCTGTCCAATTATTTCTTATGCCACTATTTTGTATCATGTCAACATTGAAGTATCAACAAAATTTTACAGCAGAACAGACGCTAGATCTCGACTTCGCCAGACATGACAAATAACACAAGCGTAGGTCCACTCGTGGGTGCAAGACTTGAACACCGCAAAGCACAAAAAAAAACCCAAAACAACTCCAATTGTCGGTGCAGGACCCCAACCCTGTAAAGCCGAAGTAAACAAAAGAAAACAACAAGCACCAAACTAGCGAGAAAGCACAAACAGACCCAACTGCAGCCCTGGGGCCCCAAACTCGTAAACTTGAGCCAAACAACAACAACCATAAACCGATGAACCAACGAACCAGTGAACAAGCAACAACCACCGAACCAGAAAACAACATATGTATCTCCAACGATTACCAAACTGCAGTCGAAGCACAAAAGGAACCAAAAACATATGACGAGCATGCCAGTAGAAATAAACAAACATTCTTACTTGCAAACTGCAAACACCGAACAACAAAGAAGGAATAGAAAATGAAATTATGGCATCGAAACTTACTCTGAAATGATGAACGACAGAAGCACAGGTCAAATTGTGGGTGCAACACCTGGATTCCGCAAAGTAAACAAAAAATACAGATCCAACTGCGAATGTAGGACCCCAACCCTGCAAAGTTGAAGTAAACAAAAGCAAGAAACAAGCACCAATAGGTCCAACCGCAAGTGCAGGTACCCAACCTTGCAAAGTTGAACCAAACAACAAAATCAACAACCGACGAACCAACGAAGAAGAAGCACCCACTGAACCAGTAAACAATGTATGTAGCTTCAACGATGGCGTAATTGCATTCCAAGCCTAGAAGAAGTATGAAACATACAATGCCTATTCAACTAGCGATGGACAACAATATTGTCCAAATTCACTGCAACATTGTATGGAAAATTTCAAGGAAAAATCTACTCCGAGAAGCCTATTTAGGTAAACATTTAAGGCTGTCAAGCTGTCTAAGCGCCTCACGGTATGCAAACGTTTAAGTTGTCAGGCCTATTTCAGGACCTCGCGCTATGTAAACATTTAAGCTGTCAGGCCTATTCAAGCACCTAAAAAAAATGTCAATGATCTAAACCTTCAGTATGCAAACATTTCAATACAAATACAAAGGACTAATAATAACAATAATGATAAAAAAATGTAAACATTTCGGTATGCTCAGAACTTTCAATTTGTAAACATTTTAGTAAAATTGTAATAAAAATTAAAAAGGAGCGTCTAAGCTCAAAACTTTGGATATCTACACATTTACAACATTGGGAACAACGAAGCTGGCAATAAGACCTCAAATATATTCTCCAATGAAACGATGACATATAAGTTTTTTTTTATATAAAAAATAATCTTTTTACGTCTATAGTACGAACAATACAGATGATGTGAAAATTTATAGTCAAAAGACATATTAATATGAAGTCAACGAATTATCGATCACTATAGTCCCTCTCACTATAGTCCCTATGCGCCTTCGATAGAGACTAATAAATAGTAAACATTTTAAATTTTAAATTAAAAGAATCACCATGCCACACCACACTAAACACTTTAGAAAAAAAAACACAAGACTTATCATGCCATAGGGAGTACATTAAAGAAAAGAAAATGAAAGTTAATAAAAAACTAAATCTCACTCTTTAAAAAATACTCTAAAGCATAACATAATTAATAATAAAAGATTAAAAATAATACACAAAACATTAAAATCAATGTTAATAAAAAAACTCAATTTCAGTCTTTGAATAATACTTAAAAAAAAATTAAGTATAAAAAAATTAAAAAAACATAACATAATTAACAATAAAAAATTAAAAAAAATACACAAAACATTACATTGTAAGAATATATATATATATTTTTTAAGATGTCAAAATTTAGAGATGATAAGGTATTTATATTTTTTTAAAGTATTTACATAAAAGGTTGTTTGACTTATAAATAAGAGATTTTATACACTAATTTGGTGTTTAGTTTGATCATGACTTTAAAATTAAATTATTATTATTATTATTATATACCAATTTATATGCATAAGCAAAGTAAAACAAATATGGCGAGTAAAAATTCTGAAACTGACATTGATGGTTCGAAACTAACGAAATATTTGATATAGTAAAGGGATTCGATTAGGAGAGGAGCTTTTCTTTCAAATAGTTATAAATTGGCTTCCTTTCGGTCATCGATTGAACCAGGCTATCCAACTAAACCTGTTTCTTTGGATTCCATTCTTGTTTGTCCGAATCCATGTCCCTCTTGTTCATAATTCTATTCTGATGGTCATCCAATTTTATTTGTGTATTATGTTATTCTATGACATAATAAATATATTAAAAAAATTAAACCTAAGTAATTTAAATCTTTTATTATTAACTTTATCTCGAAAAAAAATAATTTTTATATTTATTTTCCCATTCCCAAACCCCAAACACAACGTGACATTGTCACTTTCACCGTTTCGATAACGACCTGCGTCATGGTAATGGCGGAATCAGAGGCATATGAGGTAACACTCAAAGCTATGATTTCCCATTTCAGCACCCCGAGAAAAGCGGTTTTGTTGCTGAATATTTAAAAGAAACATACCCATTTTGACTTCCCATTTCAGCCCCGCGAGAAAAGCGGTTTCGTTTCTGAATATTAAAAAACAAACATACGCACGTTTTAACCCCACCCAGGCGAAATATCTCGTCCATTCTTTATAATCTAGACCTCGGTTCTCTATATCATCACACTTGGTGCCCAGATCGTACTGGTTACATTTCAATTTCAAGCTGTCGGATTCTCTATATCATCACACTTGGTGCCCAGATCGTACTCGTTACATTTCAATTTCAAGCTGCCGATCAATCCAAGTAGACACGTTTCATACAACATGTTTTTTGTTCCTCCGAGATTTCGGGAAAGCGGCCATGGCCATGGGTATGCCCATGCTTCGTTTGTTCCCCACTGAAGAGAAGCAAGAGCAATAATGAAGATAGTCACTCTACTGGTACTGGCCTGCTTATCCTTTTCAGAAGATAGAACCGTCGCAACAATCTCGCAATGCTCAAGTAGAATGTAAGTCTGCTATTTGATTATTTTATTCAGGTGAGGCAAAGAAGAAATATTCTCTATTCCTAGGACTGTATGCTTCACGCCTACTAGATTGCAGTCGTATAATGAAGAGAAAACCTTATGATTATGAAGAATACTTGAGAAATTCAAAGGAAGACAAATATCCACTTGGCCTGCATGAAGATATTCCCATGTCTAGTTCTTATTGTATGCTGATCAGCCGCCAGAGGAGGGAAATTTCAGCCAGAGAGAAAGAGAATTCGGTCACTTGTCCCCATTATTTGGGTTCTCATTGTTACTCAACAAGAGATGGGCTTCTCTACGCTTCTGCATCCCGTCATCTGAGTAGGGACTATTCTGAAGGGGATTCAGTTCATGGACATGGAAGCTCAGAAAACTCAACCTTAGTTGATCCTATGAGAGAAATTTCAGAATGTACCTTAGATTTGCAGAGAGAATTGAGAGAAGGTGCAGAGTATGGTCTTCGACCTGTTGGTTCTTCAATGAATATTTTGATTGATCAAGTTAGAGGGCCTTTGTTTTCAACTCGAGTGCCGTCAGCTGGCTTGACAGTCGAACAGCCACTCACATGTCTACAGTCAAGCACAGACGAACTTATTCAGAAACCAAGCTTGCATGAATTTATGGACAGATTGCCTAAAATGAAGCATATTGACAATTACAGTCTTAGGGATTATAGCTGTGAAACAACATTGAATGGAAGCAGTTATTATGCAAAGCCTGTAGAAATGGAGACCAATGATAGTAGGTTGGGAGGAAGAAGAATAACTGATCCTACTCACAATAACGACTCAGACATAGAACCTTTGGCTTATCTCAGGGGAAGACCTCTCAGCAGTGATGGTTTGGAGAGAATTGCTGCTCCCGGGCTGCTACTGAAAGAGGGCAAACATGAGTATACATATCAACGATCATTGGAACCATGGGTGTCTCAGAGATGGGAAAGATCATTGGGTGGCACTTTCAGTGATTGTTACACCAGTTTCCGAGAGAGTTACAGAAGTGGTAATCAATGGAGAGACCGAGGAAGAGCCGAGGAGGCTTACAATAAACACTCAGAACCAGAGTCTCCAAGAAGTTGCAAGATGAGACATCACAAAAGTGATAGCTCAGAAATAGTTGATATCCCAAGTTATGGTGGGTTTGAATCTATGCACAAGAGACCTTATGGAACCTATTTGTCTCCATTTGGGGCTGAGGAATGTACAATGTCGTTGGATGTCATTCGGAGTGATTATAATACAAGGCTTCAGGAAAACGGGACTATTGATGATCACTTGAGACAAGAAAGAAGGGCTGGCAATGCTTATAATAAATATTCAGACATAGAAACCTCTAGGCGTTACAAGATGATGAGAACTTTTGCCGATGATAACTCACACAGCGATGCTCCCTCGAGATCACAAACACATGGTGGATCTCATTATATGCATGGATACCCATCTGAAACATCGCTTACCGGGGTTGATAGATGTACGAGAACAGGAACTGGCAAGGATTATCATACAAGGATCCCAGAAATGGAGATGAATATTGATCAAGGGAAAGAACAAAGAAGATTTGTGTCTACCTATGAAAAATATCCAGAGGCAGAACCTCCAAGTTACCGAAGTATGAGATCTTTCCATGATTATTGTTCCGGCAGAGTTTTGACTTCAGGCCTACCAATTGATAATGGATTGGATCATGTGCTTGGACAACCGTCTGAGAGATGGGTGTCTTGCATTAAAAGTAGCAGTCCTTCAAAGGGAAAGAGGCGCAATCATCTGCAATACGATGATGATTCTGTGGGGGAGATTGAGAAAGAACAAAGTTGTTACTATGAGAATGAATGTAATGATCAACACATGCCATGGGATGAACATTCTGCAAAATATGGTGCTCCGCTTA
>SNQJ01S0188651.1:4019-26402 GCA_010110895.2 Picea sitchensis
CATTTTGCTGCCCTCTCCCTTTCTTTCCTAGTCTTGCTGGTCCACCTACTCAAACCAATTTAATCCATTTATATTCTGATGGGTACTAGGATTACACCTACAATAGTCTAGGTGTGACCTCTAGTGCTAACATTTTTGGCGCTGTTGTTAGGGATGACAATGAAGACACCTTCCCTGGGTGAACTATGATGATTAGATCTAACTTTGGATAGTGAACTGAAGCTAGACACTTTTAGAATGATTATATTTCACCATGGTGACTCCACTGTTCAAAGATCTATTGGCCACTCCATTGTTTTAAAATGGAAAAGATCCTAGCTCAGAGGTATGCTTTCTGTGATTTTTCAAAGATAGTTAGTTTTCCAAATCCAGTGCCGAGTAGAGATGAATGGGGAGGTTTCCTTCCCATATTTAGAGGAGAATTTTGGGAAGTACCAACTAAACACTTACTATATTTCCATAATTTTATTCATCGACTTCAGATTGTGCATGAGGATGTTCAGATCAAGATTTTTAGGTACTCATTAAAGGGAAAAGCTCTTGATTGGTGCCTATCTCTTCCACTTGCCAGTATCAACTCTTTGACAGGTTTTCCTGCTGCTTTTAATTTGTTTTGTAAGGAGTATTTTTCTGCTGAACATCTTTATGAGAAATGTTGTGATGAGTTTTCTTTACTTTGTAAAGACTTTGCTTGTCACGAAAAGCATACTTGTGATGAAGAATTTTTCATAGAAGAAAGTACTTTTCATGACGATTAAGAGGTTTTGTATGATCTTCATTATGATATGCCTTCTCAAGAAAATGAACTAGAAGTAGATAGCCATGTCTCTGATACACTACTTGTTGAGAACTCTCATTTTCAGCTTGATTATTACGAATGTAAAAATGAGCTGGTCCCAACTATAGATCTTGAGATCCCATTTCATATTCACTCACATTCACTCACATTCACTGGAAATTGGTGAAACGAGTGGAAATATATTGCAACAATTTTCAAGCCAGCCCATGCTTGAATCGACCAAGGAGGAATTCATTGATAAGCCACAACAAGTTTTGTATGGATTTCAAGATCCCGTTGCTATTTATATGGAGATGTTTTGCCACAATAGATTTTCAGTTATTGTCATCATAAGAACAAAGTTCTTGGATTGCAAGTATGATTTTTCAAGGAAGTATGTGTGGATGTCATTATGTATCTATAATTAGTGCTTAGTTGCTGAGATGAGGATGGAGATTATTCAATCACAAATTTATTTGTATGGCTATTGAGGAAATTTGTATATATTTGAAGGTTTTGTTTTTTAGTAATTAGAAGTAGGAATGCATATAAATAAGCTTGCCATGCAAGCATTTGGTTTTCATTTTGAATGCAACCTTCAATTTGCATTTGGATTGCAGTGTGAGCTTGTTTTCAATAGTGTGTTTTTAGAATTTGAATAAGTTACAGAAATTTGGAAGGAGGTGAATGTCTCCGTAGCCCAATGGATAAGGCACTGAAACTGCATGTTCTTGGAGCCTCACAGGGATGTCTCCATCCCCTGAGGAGCCATATGTTAGCACATAGAATGTGAAGGGGTCAAAAACACCTTGGTTTTGTTTTATTTTGAGTCAAAGGTCAGGTTTATTTGCTGCCAACTCAACAAGAAAGTTCACAGTGTACTTATGAGTACCTCATGCACTCTTCTTTCATTATTGCAACTAAGAAGCATGTCAAGGGGATTTTATAATTTTCAACGCCTTCATTTAATTAGATTTTAAAGGATTTTGTCACAGGATGTCTAACAATTTCCTTGAAGTTCATTATTTTATTTTGAACTTGTCGCTGCAAAATTGGCACTGCGAACTGTTCAAATTCATTTGCTGCAAACTGATATTTATGTTGTTGAAACTGTGTTTTAGCAAAGAATTCTCACACATATTCCTTTCATTTCAAATCTCCATGGTTGATCCATTATCCCTCTTCTTTGAAGAATGCTCTATCTCATACCCTTGATGTGCATAAAGTGGTGTATCTAAAGCTTTGGCAAGGAGAGCTTTAGAAAACATTTTTGTCATTAAAACTGTATTTTCTGTGTACTCTGTTTTCACACACCTAAATATCATAACAAATTGCAGAAAGTATTCTTCCAGTAGTAGTTATGGATAGTCAACAACACAAGAAGAAGCTCCAGAACTAAAGGATAAAGACATTGATCTTACAAAAAATCCAACATCAATTTTTGGTCAAAGTTTTTGTTATATGCCTGTACAACATTTTGGTGATGGCCATGAGTTTAAAACCAGAATTAATAGTTTTGGTGTTTTCCTCCAGTTGTATATCAAGATTATGAAGTTTTTGCAACATGTCTGGACTCATGGCATAAGATTTTAGGTGTTGAAGCTTTGCAAAAGTGAAACAGGCTGCTACAGGAAAGTTCACATCGCCTGGACTCACTGGCACTACGAACTGGTAATTTATGACAGTTTGTAAGCATTAACACACACCAAAGGATTGTTTTGATCATAAATTTTGAGTGCCAATCTGGGTTCTTCTGCAATTTGGTGTTGAGAGGCATCATATTACTATTGAATTTCTAACAAAATATCATCCTGACCCAGTTCATAGTTTGGGAGAAAATTTCAAATCACCACCTACAGAAAAGTTCACAGCGCATGCTGTCAAAGGCGTTGCGAACTCTAACAATCTGAAAAATCCGAGCTATGGGAAGGCTGCCATATGTCATGGAAGGTTCAAATGGTGTCCTAGGAGTTATTTGGACTTTACGGACATGTGTTCCATCTCCATATCAAGCAAAATGACCTGTTTCAAAAGACAGTTCTCACAATAGACAAGATCCCAAAAAATAGGATTTTGTTAGGTTTTTGTTGGAATCTTTTGTAACAAGACTCCTAAATGGAGGAGGATTCTATGTAACTCCTTGGTTTCTACCTCCTTAGGGTATATAGAGATCATTCACTATATATGAGAGGGATTTTGATAAGGAAAGGGTTGGATTCATGATCCATGAGAGGAGAGAGCTAGAGGAGTAGTTTAGTTTCTCATTTGTAAGCACGAGGGCTTGTTTGTAATGACATTTTCTACCATTAAAGATTCATGAGAGTTGTTATCATATGGTCTTCTTTTTTTCCCCATTTCTTTGCTATCTTCTTGCTTGAATATATTGCAGGTTTTGAGGATCATCGCTGCCATTGATTCATGAATTCATGAATAATAGAGGATCTGCAATAGCTTTCCCATTAAATCATTGTTCATTGTTTAAGCAATCTTTAATCTGTTGTAGAAAGGATATCTGTACAATGGATTTTCTTCCTTTTTTCATATTCACTATGCTTCTACTCATCATTATATATCCCTTTTGTCTGATATACATGTTGATTGCCTTTGATCTGTAGGATGTTGGACTCCATGCCCAATGGAATGCTTCTGCAGACATTTTGATGCCCTCTCCCTTTCTTTCCCAGTCTTGCCGGTCCACCTTCTCAAACCAATTTAATCCATTTATATTCTGATGGGTACTAGTCTTACACCTACAACAATCTAGGTGTGACCTCTAGTTCTAACACCTTCTTTATACTTCCCATCTAGAAGGCATTGCAATTCTTATGTTCTTCTTTAACTTACTACATAATTGTATATTTAGAATGCACATAACATTCTCTATATTCATCTCCTCTAAAAATACTCATTTACTGCTAGAGTAATATCCTTAATGTTGTAACATCTTCCAATAGTTGAACACTCATCATATGACATATTATGCCCTTAACTCTAGTTGTTTTTATGATTGATCCAATTCTAGAATTTTCTTTTTATTTCTAGGGAAAATTCTTAACCAAGTTCAACYATGTCTTGTAAGATGATTTTGCATAGAGAAGTTCTTCACTCCCTCAATGGAAGCTCACAAGAGAGTTAAAGTTCATATTTATYTTCACATTCTTGACACATAAGTTGTTGGTTCATATCTTGCAACTCTTCCAAGTATACATATATCTCRCCCACTAAAATGTTCCACCCATCACATGCATGAAGTGAATGTTCTCTTTTTCTTGGTAGATTTCTCTACCATACTAGGATTTCCATAACTTCCTCCTTTGCAATCATGCTCTAAAACATCTATTACTTAGTTTATTACTTATTTCTAGGGTTTAATAACTCACATCCTTCTTTTATGCATATGGATGTTATTCACAATAATTTGGTATCTTACATATTCCCTATGCATCTAACTATTATTTTTCTACACATGACAATCCAACTACAATGATTAAGAGCTGCCACAAACCTTTTTTTGCAATCCAAATTACACATGTTGGTCATAGTTAATGCCTTGCTTGAATTTTGGCTAAAGCACCATTAACATTTCTTGGTCCCTTCTCTCTTCACATTGACCATAAAATCAAATCTACAAGATTCCTCCACCATTTTTATTCATGGAATTTATCCCTTTTGCTACCAACCATTACTATTAGGCTCTCAGCTTGAATATCTCTACTAATAAATTTTTTTCCCATATTTCCTAGTACTCCCAACCATCCTTGGTCCAATATTCGACCTACTAGTTAAAAAGAACATTATACTACCATGGTTTTCCCCATTCAATTGTGCTTGCACACCACTTTTCAAGCATCATTATGGAATATATGTAGTCATTTCCACATATTGTGTGCTCGTATATCATCATAAATCTCTTTCGCCATATTTAAAATACTTCAGGGAGGGGTCATCCACTATACAATTGACTTGTCCAATCAAGCATAGAGGCTCTGTTCTACTATTTTTTTGGAACAACCAAAAGCACCTTTTGAAAACTTAATCCTTTTGTTAAATTCTACTCTATAACACCTTTCCAAAAACTACACTTTTATCTCATTTTGAGTTTGGAGTTGAAAACTGTAACACCCTAATTTTCACTATTATTGCCTAAACTCTGCACTTTTTGCTACTGCAATCAAGGTTAAAGACCAATTTCTTCCACTGTAGGGGAAATTTAAGAAAGAAACACAAATATATTTATATTAGGTGTTGATAGTAATTCTGATTGTGGTAAGTCAACAACCGTTAACTCTGTGATCCAATACTCTAGTCATTTTTTGGATCAATATGTAAATGCCAACTTTTTACTTTTTACACTTAATTATCTTTGGGTAAATTGAGCACAAAATTTTATTTCCCAAACACCACAAAACTAGAAAATTTTCACTAGGATAAATTTGTTTAGATTATTGAGAATATCAAATGTTAACTATGAATTTTTTTCCACATTTGTTGTTTTTGTTCACTTTTCCTCCAGATACAATTTCCAAAAGTACCAAAAATTGTCCTAGAATAGTGGATTTGGCCATATTTTTCCAATTCTACTCCAAACCCTTAGAGTATAACCAAAATTAGTCTAGGTTTTCTCATTCATTTCCCTATTCCCTATTGTCCAAATTTCATCATCAACAGAGTTGTGAACAATAGGTACCATCCCACTCTTTGAAAGTATCTATTCTCAATTTTTCAGGATTTCAAGACCGAGTTTACATTCTTACCCTTGAGGACATTTTTATAGAGATTGTCACTATGGACTTCCACCCAAAATTTCATCTCATTTTGAATTGGTACGCTCTAGTTATACTCAAAACAAAATTTTGGTTCTAGAATTTTTTTAACAATTTTTTTTTATGCTAATGTGGCATACCATGTGTCACTTTCTTATGTGGTAGGTGATGTGGTATTCACTTGCATAATATATGTCATCATTTGGACCTACTGTGTCATCCTTATCCTTACCCATGAATCCTTCCATGTGATACACATTTCAAGATTAATGGAATCATGGGTTCCCCCTATCCGTCAATCTCCACTTCTCCATTGTGGTGCCCCACCTAGACACGTGGTGTCAATCTAATATCTTAGGGGTTTGAACCAACATTTCCTTATTGAGCCCCATTCCCTTCGAAGTGGTAAACCACTTGGAAACATGACACACCTCCTATGCCTCTAGAGCTTAGAAGAAGATTTTCAAAACCAATATTTAGGGATATGAAGTGGTATGCGATACCACTTAACACCCTTTTGGAACCCACCTTTAATGTCTCAACCCATTTTTAAAACCAAACCTCTAAGATACGAAGTTGTATCAAAATATCATTTACCACCCTTTGTGTTTCCACCATAGATCATATCCTTGCTATGTGGCCTCCACCTGTATCCTCCCCTCTGACCTAGCTTGGGCTCCTCCCCTCTGAACTAACATGGGCTTCTCCACATTAGCATATGGCTCAACCCAATAACACCATGGTTACTTCATGGCCTTGGTTACCAGTTGACCAATTCCTATCACTATTTATTTAGAAAATTATGCCCCCAAATTATCTAATTTTGACACTTGAGATTTGACCGCCTCATTAACAATTCAACAACCATAACTTGCAAGCATTACTTCTCAAATTGATTGCCTATCAATTATTTTACTCTCTATGCTAAGTTTCAACTCCGTTACAGACAATCTAAACTCTTGTCATCATCAAAATTGGGGATTTTTTTCACCAGTTTTCACAATTTTCCCAATTCAACATGGAGTTGAACTATGTATCCCATGAATTACATTAGTTGCACTTCCAATTTTTTTCCATATGCTCTAATAGTAATCCAATATGAGAGTGAAAACCATTGATGCAATGATTACATACTTCAAACACTTCTCCTCTCAAATTTGTCTCATTAGCATTTTGTCAAACACGTGGCCTACAAATTGCATTTTCCATAATTTTCATTTAGACCCTTTGTCAAATAGCTAGCATGTAAACTATAACTTCTTCTTGCATAGTTTGGTGTCAGCCCATACATCCCCAATGTTGTAAGATGAGCTTTGATACCATATTGCAATGTACCCAACCACCTATATATTGTTGTTGAGGTGATGATGCACTCCAAAATCCATCCAATTGTTGCATTATATGGCGGAAGCAATGTAAACATTGGCAAACAATTCAATTTAATAAATTTATGAATGAATGCAAAGCCTTCTAAAACAACCCATATTGCATTTCAACATGAATTTCAACATTCTACTTGTTGCAATGAACCATGGACAATATGCATTCCCCACAGAAGAAATCCACAAAAGAATAAATATCCATAACAAATAAATGCAATATACTTTTCATATTCATAAATAACAACGAGATACTTATCTTTATGACAATTCTCTACTGACTAGTCAAAAATGAAGAATGTTCCACCCAATCATATGCACTCTATCACAAGGTAAAAATCCTACCAAATGACTCTAATTCCTATCACTTGGTCCCGATATAGAGCTATTATACATGGAATTAACACTACAACCCTTACTAAACATAGCAATCCTATTTCAACTACCCATACTCTTCCCCCTCAACTCACACAACACAAGGAACGAGATCCCCTTCTATGTTAAATAGTCCCTCAGGATATCCCCCTTCCATCTAGTTCTCTAGTGAAAACTGGTAGAGGAATCTCTAATGTTGGGAACCAATGGATTTAACTATGAGCAATGGATTCCTTTCCCTTGAATACTCACCCATGATTCTGGTCATGGATTCAACATGGTTACAATAGTAGCTTTGAAAGACTTAACCTTATATATATGGTAGCGTGGAAGCAAGTCGAGAATAATCAGGAGAAGAATTTATGGGAATATTAGCTTGCATGCCTAAAAACATAACTTTTATATTGCATGCTAAGAATATACCACGTGCCTTCAGAAGAAGTCCACATATCTCTCATTTGGGACAACTAATATCATACTTGGTAAATAATCAATGAGAATAAATAAATGTTAAAGAACTCAACAGAAATGGTGGCAAAAAATATAATGTTATTTACTCTTAGCTCCCTAAGTCCCCTTTCTTCCCCTCCCATGGATTCATTTCCCTTATTCATTTCCTTCTTCACTTGTAGCCTTTAGTGGTAATTATGTTATATTTCAATGTATATATTTACAAATCCAATGGTCATGCTTTATTTAGACCACATATGTCCAAGCTTATATCCATTCATGATTACATATTTACAAAGCCAATGGTCGTACTTTACTTAGACCACATATGTCCATGCTTATATCCATTCATCATTACATATATATTCATAATCTAGGGGTCAAAACTAGGGTATTACTACGAGTTTCTTGTTTATAAAAATAGCATGTATATTCCCAGCTCTTTAGAGTTGATAAGAAATATCATGGATGGAATACATAAGAAGCCATATTTTAGGCATCCAAGCTACTATAAAACAATTTCTACAGCAATAAAGCAATACTTTTGGCCTAGAAAGAAGAAATATGTTGTCGAATGTATTTCCAGATGTATGGAATGTCAACAAGTGAAGATGGAGCATCAATATCCAACAAGTTTATTGCAACATTTTCCACTTCTGAAATGGAAATGGGAGGTAATAACTATGGATTTTATCACTGGATTTCCAAATGTAGTAAGACAACATGATTATATCATGGTTGTGTTGGGTAAGTTAACCAAGGCAACACATTTTGTTCCTATTAAATCTACTCATAAGACTATTGACATTGCAAAAGTATTTATGAGAGAAAATTTTAGATATGCATGGGCTACCCAATGCAATTGTATTTGACAGGGATACTAAGTTTACTTCTAATTTTTGGAAGAGTCTTTTAGAAGACTTAGGTACCGAGCTAAATTTTATTATTGCCTACCATCCATAGACAAATGGACAAATTGAAAGAATGAATCGAGTAATTGAAGACATGCTTTAGATGTAAGTGATGGATAAATAATCAAAATGGGAATATGTTTTGCACATGGGGGAGTTTTCATATAACAATGGGCACCAAGAATCATAAAAAATGAACTTGTTTGAGGATTTATATGGAAGAAGTCGTAAAACACTAGTGAGTTGGGATAATCCAATGATAAAAAATGTGGTTGGTCTAGAAATGTTCAATGAAATGGAGCAAGAAATTGTTAGAATCAAGCATAACTTGAAGGTAGCCCAATATAGGTAGACTAATTATGCATATAAGAAATAGAGTGAATTCTATGTTGAAGATAATGTCTTCCTTCCATTGAATCCAAGGAAGAGTTCCTTGAAGCTCAGAAGTTGTGCCAAGCTAGCACCTAGATATTGTGGGCTATTTGAAGTCTTTTATAAGATAGAGCCAATTGCATATAGACTTGCATTGCATGCTAAAATTAAAGTTCACAATGTTTTCCATGTTTCTTTTCTCACAATATATGCACATGATCCTAACCATATGATTTACTAGGTTTTGATCCATGTGGAACAAAGGGGAGAATTCCAAACAAGTACACTATGCATCTTTGAACCAAGCCATCAGACAAGTAAAGGTGCAATGGAAGCACTTTTGTCCTAATTAGGCCTACTTTGGAGCTAGAGGATGCCATATAAGATCTAAATATACTTCTATGGAATGTGCATTATGCTTGGAATAATGAAATCAAGCTATGTAAATAACAATGCTAGAATATAATATATAATGTTCCAAGATGGCTACAATGAGAGCACGAGGGGCTATGATTCCACTAGAGGGGAACATGAAAGGATACCTATGGTAAAGTAAATCCTTTATTTCCAAGTTTCAACGAAGTATTGATTTCATGTAAGATTTTGTTGGAGAAGTCTTCTCATGTATTTATGGAATCAATGGCTAAGTGCAATCATCATGAGGAAGTCTAAGAGTCCTACATTCCTCCTATCGGGAGTAATGTAAACCATTATTCTTCTCAATTATCTCATTGGCATTCACTCATTCACTCTAACATTCATTCCATTATTCTGATGTTCATGCTCTACATTGGCTCATGTTGTGTTCTCCATTGCTAACCATTAACCACTTTGGAAAATTTACAAAAAAACAATATTGTGAGGAGGAAATTGCAAACCTTGGGTGAAAGATAGATGGTTGTAAGTGAGCATAGAGGTTGAGAAATTTAGGAATTCATCATCCGTTGTGGATTTCCTACTCTTTGTATTCTCGAGAACCAAGAATTATTCATGCAGGTAGTTCCCAGAAGCATACAACATGTTGGGATATTTCTACCCACATTGAAGAACACTAGAGGGAAGAATATCCTAAGGGATTACTGAGTAGAGAAAATGAAGATATTCCTTGTGTCACATGGGGGAGTGGAAGAGAGTTCCATGGTTGTTTGATGGCTAAATGAGATGCTCATAGTGTTTTGTAATGAGTAGATTCACTAAGCACGAGATAAAATGGGTCAGGTTGAGACAGATAGAATCCTATAGGTTGGTTCCTTTGCCGTAATGGAGTCACATGCCAACTTGGGATGGTATCTACACTGGGTAACTACAATTGGTGGAAAATTTCTCATATGCAACTAGTTTCTTCAAACATATTGTATTAAAAGATGAGTGTTCTATCGTTGTTTATGAATTTGCAAAGTAGTGTTATTTTATGATATAGAAATCTATGTATTTTGAATGATGCATGTGTTAACACTTAAATATGGTCATGGGAATTTGGTTTCCATGAAATATGATAATCCATGCTTGTCTAATTTTGTTTCGTTTCCTTATACATGCATCTTATTTAATTAGGATCCTTCTTAGGAGACTTACTTAGTTAGTGTTGTGGGGATATGGCCTTTGAGGGATATAATTAAAATCCTTGTATTGTGGCACACCATCCCATGGGTGAGAGGGCCACAAGAGAGATTCTTTATAAATTTTATTGTTGCTAACATTCAATTCACTATATATACAATATGGAAAACAATTTTAGAAAATTTCCTTCAAGTTTTTTCATTCTTTCATATGATTGGAGAGAGGACATATATTGCATGTTGGTTTAATTGTTGATACAATCCATGACAAGTTTAGATTCACTCATTATTTGAATCTTTTCCACTCCTTATTTAACTACTAGCCTCATCACCATCCATAATGCACTCAATTTTGAATAATTGTTTATTGTTACACTTAAGGTTGCTTTAAAACATATTTTATGGTCCTCATTTAGAATATAATGCCTCCTACCCCTCTTACCATAGGGAACCCTTGTCATTACCCCTAAAAATATCCCCATGCATATGTTTTTATCAAAGTTTGGACTTACAAAAAGCCTCAGAGTCATTATATTTCCTAAGTTCTAGATCCCTTCATAGGCACATTCGATCTGATGTATGACCTATATAGGAAACATATCCTTGTTTTCTAAGATCATTTCATTTCTTACTATCCACAATGCCTAAAATATTATAGATGATAATGCCTTATGATCATTAGTTACTTTATCCTTGAATTAGATGTCCAAGTAGTCCTCTACAATACTTCCTTGCCACTTTCCTTTTCCACTTGCCATCTTCAAAACTTCCTCCCAAATTGATTCTATGAAAGGAAATTCTATCAATAATTGTGATATGGTATCATGATTATTTTTTCAAAGAGTAAATCTTCCTAGTTCATGCTAGGCTCTCTTTTTATATATATTGCAAGTATTTATTTGCAAGAGATAACCAAAGGAACAATATTTTTGGTAAAGGGGATTTAATTTTCCATATAGGCTTCTACCACTAATTTTTCTCCCCTCCTTCCTCACTAAAAAAAATTCTTTGTATCCTAGTTGGGAAATATATCTCCCGATGACCTATTTGTTTACCATAATATTTCATCATCTTGTTCCCCAGTCCTTGTACTCTATTTTAGCCTCTGCATATTTTGGGTCCATACTTCTACTTCCTCTGCTTGAACTCCTAGTTTAGTTGCTCCTAACCCTCCTCCATTCTAGATATATGAGTTATCTAGATCTATCACCTTTTTCGGATAACAAAAGTCCTTTATTTAGGGAATTTATTATTGGCTCATGTATTCTAAAATTTCCAACACTACCTTCCCAAGGACCCCTTCTTAATTTGGCCCCACTTTCCACTCTCCAAGCCGCTCGATTTCCCATGAGTGGGAAATTTTTACTAGTGCCTTCTATATTATGGAATTCGTTGCTAGTGTTTTCACTGTAAGTGTTATCTAATCTTCAAGAGACGATGCATATATGCATTATCACTTATTTCCATAAGCCCTGTTCTTTTATTAACCTTTAAAGACTCTTTCCTACTAAATATTGACCAAAGTAATGTATATTCATTAGATCCCATCCCCCAACTTCATTAGGTTTTACTATCTTATTTCATTTTACTAAAGGAATACCTTCCCTTTCTTTCTTTCNTTGGTTCCTTTGCCGTAATGGAGTCACATGCCAACTTGGGATGGTATCTACACTGGGTAACTACAATTGGTGGAAAATTTCTCATATGCAACTAGTTTCTTCAAACATATTGTATTAAAAGATGAGTGTTCTATCGTTGTTTATGAATTTGCAAAGTAGTGTTATTTTATGATATAGAAATCTATGTATTTTGAATGATGCATGTGTTAACACTTAAATATGGTCATGGGAATTTGGTTTCCATGAAATATGATAATCCATGCTTGTCTAATTTTGTTTCGTTTCCTTATACATGCATCTTATTTAATTAGGATCCTTCTTAGGAGACTTACTTAGTTAGTGTTGTGGGGATATGGCCTTTGAGGGATATAATTAAAATCCTTGTATTGTGGCACACCATCCCATGGGTGAGAGGGCCACAAGAGAGATTCTTTATAAATTTTATTGTTGCTAACATTCAATTCACTATATATACAATATGGAAAACAATTTTAGAAAATTTCCTTCAAGTTTTTTCATTCTTTCATATGATTGGAGAGAGGACATATATTGCATGTTGGTTTAATTGTTGATACAATCCATGACAAGTTTAGATTCACTCATTATTTGAATCTTTTCCACTCCTTATTTAACTACTAGCCTCATCACCATCCATAATGCACTCAATTTTGAATAATTGTTTATTGTTACACTTAAGGTTGCTTTAAAACATATTTTATGGTCCTCATTTAGAATATAATGCCTCCTACCCCTCTTACCATAGGGAACCCTTGTCATTACCCCTAAAAATATCCCCATGCATATGTTTTTATCAAAGTTTGGACTTACAAAAAGCCTCAGAGTCATTATATTTCCTAAGTTCTAGATCCCTTCATAGGCACATTCGATCTGATGTATGACCTATATAGGAAACATATCCTTGTTTTCTAAGATCATTTCATTTCTTACTATCCACAATGCCTAAAATATTATAGATGATAATGCCTTATGATCATTAGTTACTTTATCCTTGAATTAGATGTCCAAGTAGTCCTCTACAATACTTCCTTGCCACTTTCCTTTTCCACTTGCCATCTTCAAAACTTCCTCCCAAATTGATTCTATGAAAGGAAATTCTATCAATAATTGTGATATGGTATCATGATTATTTTTTCAAAGAGTAAATCTTCCTAGTTCATGCTAGGCTCTCTTTTTATATATATTGCAAGTATTTATTTGCAAGAGATAACCAAAGGAACAATATTTTTGGTAAAGGGGATTTAATTTTCCATATAGGCTTCTACCACTAATTTTTCTCCCCTCCTTCCTCACTAAAAAAAATTCTTTGTATCCTAGTTGGGAAATATATCTCCCGATGACCTATTTGTTTACCATAATATTTCATCATCTTGTTCCCCAGTCCTTGTACTCTATTTTAGCCTCTGCATATTTTGGGTCCATACTTCTACTTCCTCTGCTTGAACTCCTAGTTTAGTTGCTCCTAACCCTCCTCCATTCTAGATATATGAGTTATCTAGATCTATCACCTTTTTCGGATAACAAAAGTCCTTTATTTAGGGAATTTATTATTGGCTCATGTATTCTAAAATTTCCAACACTACCTTCCCAAGGACCCCTTCTTAATTTGGCCCCACTTTCCACTCTCCAAGCCGCTCGATTTCCCATGAGTGGGAAATTTTTACTAGTGCCTTCTATATTATGGAATTCGTTGCTAGTGTTTTCACTGTAAGTGTTATCTAATCTTCAAGAGACGATGCATATATGCATTATCACTTATTTCCATAAGCCCTGTTCTTTTATTAACCTTTAAAGACTCTTTCCTACTAAATATTGACCAAAGTAATGTATATTCATTAGATCCCATCCCCCAACTTCATTAGGTTTTACTATCTTATTTCATTTTACTAAAGGAATACCTTCCCTTTCTTTCTTTCTTTCCAATCTATAAAAAAGTTGAGGCATTTCTTTCTTATTTTTTCTAGCATTCCTTTTGGGATATAAGCTTAAGAATTCCAATCATTAGGAATTGGTTTTAAGATTGGGTTTACTAGGGTTAGTCTTCCTATTTTATATAGACATCTATAGCATCAATTTGTCACTATGTTTTCTATTTTTCCATAGAGCCAATTCCAATCCTTAAAACCTATAATCATTTGGCTTCGACATGAATGCAATATACTTCACTCCATTATGAAAGGAGGATACCTTGAAAGGAATGATTTAAAGTATCCTTCTTTCTTTCTCTACTTCTAGATTGTTGAATAAGATATTTGATTTATTGGAATTCACTTATATCATTAATGTTTTACAATATAATTCTAGAATCTCCTTTTATTTTTCTACTTCCCTCATAGTGCCTAACCCAATTAGGATGACATCACCAAAAAATAATAATTCATACAAGGATAATGATCTATGTACTTTTATTCCTTTTAAACCACCTTCTCTTTGGTACTCTTTAATTTCCCTTTTTAGACTCTCAACTACTAATAGTGACATAAAGGGTGACATAGGATATCATTGTCTCAATAACCTCATGGGGCAAAAGAATATGGATGTTGGCCCATTTATTAGAAGATAAAATGATGTTGGAGATAAATATTCCATTATCCAATTTACCATTTGAAGATTCAATCCAATATGACACTAGTACATTGGGCCTATTTTTTGACGATTTATCGACACATGTTCGCAACCACAACATCACAAGTATGACGAATGAAACAATCGATTTTTCGTTGTGTCCCCTTCATCGCAATTATGACACTCAAGCTTTCGTCGCAATATAGACGAACACATCCGTCGTAAGAATGACTAACTGACAACAAACATGCCCCATCAGTTTGTCTCAAATTCATAATGTTGTCATCGCTAGTACGTCAGACGATCCACGACTGTTTGTCGTAAGAGTGAAAAATCATTGATGAATGTGCCCCATTAGTTCGTCACAACTCCATCATGTTGTTGTCACTAGTACATCAGACGATTGACAGATGTCAATCGTAAGAGCGACAAATGATCGGCGAGTGTGCTCCATTAGTTCATCACAAATCCATCTCATTTTCGTCTCCATGTCGTCAGGAGATCAATGAAGCTACGAAAAACCCTCGACGAATGCTCCACAAAATATCAACATGATCCTTTCAAACAATAAACAATATACTAATGAATAGGTTGTATTTCTGATGGTTTTTGGGTGAGGAAAAAAAAGTTTTTTTACTTGAACCATCGACGAACTGGGTCGTTGATGGTCCAACGAAGGGTTATTATTTATAAAAAAAAGTGTATTGGTTCTTCCAATGTATTGTTCCCATTATATATATCGGTTTTTCCAATGTATCGTTCCTGCAATGATATAAAGGCCCATTAATACAAGCTAAAGAATCAATTTAAGATGTAATAAATCGAGACTTAAAATCTTGAAAATTTGCATAATGCAGTGCAACCATCCCCTACTAGAGTAAATGCTATGTCCACATAACACAACATTAGATAAAATGTTCAATATGAGAAATTTCATATAAAATTTTATATGAAGACAAGTACGTTACAACCTCAAAGCAAAAAACATATAGAAAGGTATGGTCTTTCACAATTCTCAGTACTTGTAGGTTGATCATATTTTTTTGACAATATCCATGAAGCAAGTAGTCAAGTAATGTGCATCGTAGATACACAATTCCATAATATGTGCAATCTTACACTCTGAAATAATATTAGGGAGATTCTATATTTAGACACTTAGAATACTGCAAGTAATGGAGATTGAAAGGCCTTCTAAAGTGACTACATCCATTTTTAATCTACATGGAAGATAGTCCATGAATCTAAAATTCATATTCATGATGCACCTTAGGCCTGCTACTCATTAGCCACCTACTACAAAGCCTACAATAAAATAGAGCATTTTCAAGGATTACAAATCAAATCTACAAAATCAAGAAGTATAAAAGTTCTACAATGAAAATCAACTCTTCAAAATATTTCTATGACATAACCAAGAATAGTTACCACTATTACAAACTAATCATTATCATGTAATGATCATCTCAATTTATTCCAAGATCTATAGGCAAGAACAAGAACATCAATACAACACTTTTTTGTCATGCAATGATCATCTTAGCTTATTCCAAGATTTGTAGGCAAGGAGAAGAATGATAATGCATCGGAGGTTCGTGACCTACCATGGTTACTCACTGCCATAAGGGAACATAGAGAAAATGAGATCGAAACTCCATCAACATACAATAAAGTTCACTAAATTCCATATAAAAAAGAAATATGAAATATATTGACATCAGAGACTTAAGTTTTTATCATAACACTCTACAAAAATCAGATGATAGTTAGTTGACCCTTTCTTTCATAAAATAAATCCATAGGAAAAAGAGTCTTACACAGGTTCCAACAAATCCAACACAAGGACATGCTATTGTACAATAATGTACATGGAAAAATCCTCTTAAGCAATGTATCAAAGCAAATATGCATACATATATTTCTTAACATGCCTACATGCTTCACCATATCAAAATTTTCAATGCAAGCAATACCAAGGACTTTGTATCATCACTTACATACATGAAGAAAAATGAGAGATTTAATGATATACATATCTTCACTAAACAATGTATAGTGTAATGAAAAGCTTCTATATTTACCAACTCATAAATCTAAAGGAGACAAGGTATGCAATTAGGCCCTATGTAAGGAAAAGCCACATCAACAAATCATAAGGTCACAAATAGAAATCAAACATAATACATGCTTGACTAAGAAGCATCATCAAAAAATCATAAGGTCACACACAAACATCAAACATCATACATGGTTGACTAAGGAAAGTCACATTCCAATTTGAAAATACGAGGAAGCCACCACAATGGAATTAGGAACCCTACTCTGTTTCAAGCACACAACTTAACAATAGTTTTCACAATGTTATACAATGCAAGTTTGAAATTACTAAAGGCTGGAAAAAGAAATCTCATACAAATACTTCTTCTCCTCCCAAGAGTAATACTACTCATATTTAATAACAAATGATTACTAATACTTTAAGGACAAGCATATCATAGTAATACTCTACATCCAAGCAAAGAAAGAAAAACATAGTATTTCAAACTCTAAAGGAACTCCAAAAATTTCTAAGGCCAATGCCAGAGTAGAAGGTCAAATCCTATATCCACTTGTATCAATGCAAGAATGATGCATACAATCATTTTTCAATGCATCCTTGAAGAAGTATTGGTGCAAGGAACAAGGATTAGGTGGAAAAAGATGAAAAACACAGTGACGTGCATTTGCACCAATAAAATTGAAATGAAATAGGATATGCAATTACACCATGAAGTTTCACAAATGCACCAATGCAATCAAATGTTCATCTACAAGTGATAGAAACTACACAAGTGTGAAGCTATAGGGTCTACATGAGAAGAACACTACATAATTGTCACTCCACAAGCAACTACATGAGATAGAGACTACACATGCATGACTCTATATGAAACTACAAGAGATAGAGACTACAAAGGTGTGACTATACAAGAAACTACAAGAGATAGAGACTACAAAGGTGTGATATTATATGTATCTACAAGAGGTAAATGATACTACAAGAGATAATCCTCACATTCAGACAAACTACATAATGCTAAAGAAAAGGATTTATTCAACCTCCATGTCAAAATCAAGCATTTGAACCTCCTACAAAATACATTCATACCAAGAATAATCTCATGCATGAAACATCAAGCCTCATTACAACTATTAAAGTGACACACAAAATCCATTACAATCATTCAAAATCAACATTTCAATCAACAACAAAGGTATGCCACTTCTACTCAAGTTTATGCATTTATTACTTAGGTAGACATGTATGTCACAAAACCTCTAACCTATAGATTACCCTAATGTAATGTCCCCCACCTCTTGATGAAGAGGGTGTGAGAGACTTAGTAGTATAGTTGTCCCCACTAGACTATAGTCTCATGAATCATGGGGACCAAAAAACCCAAAGCACCTAAGAACAATATTATAATTTCAAGTTGACTTTGGGAGAAAAAAGGTAAAGTGAAGAAAGGAAAAGACCACATGTGGAAAATCAAGGAGTTAACCCTAGGAAGTCGTTAAATAACTCAACAAAGAATTAGATCAGGGTATAAAAGAGAAGGAGGGTGCATCTCTCACTCATTCTGGATTATTATTACTTTTGCATTTGGGCTCTTGAGCACAAAGACGTTTTGAGGGTTTTGAGATTACAAACCCTAGAGATCAACTCGATGGTGAAATATCCCACCTATATTGATCCAAGCTTGGTATCGGGGGTGCAAGATTCCTCCCACACCATTCTACAATAGGTACAGATTACATCCATCAACAAAGGAAGAGGTAATGCACAACTTCAAGGGTTTTCCAGCAGGGGGCACACCATCTGAAGGAGAACAGTTCGATCTAGGAAGAAGAGAAGGCCTTGGGCCTAGAGGAATTCTGGGTTTTCTTTGTATCGCCTAGGGAATCCTTCCTATCCCATTTTTGAGGAGGTTTCTCTGTCATATGATTTATCAGATCTTGGCATGAGTTGGAGAGAAGGAGGGTGCACTGCAGAAAGAGGTTTCATCCTTCTGAAAGGTCAGATATTCATCATTCAACTTGATACTTTTCCAGGGGGTTTGTCTTGCCCTGATCTACTGTTCTAGCCATTTTGGTGGAATTTGGAGGTCTCTAGGAGGGAGATTGAAATATTGAGCATCTACAACCATCCAGGAGGGCACAACTTAGCTAGGAGGATTGGATCTAGCTCTCGAAGGGAAAGAAACCAATCTTGTCCCTTTCACCAGAGTATTGTAGTGCCTTTGGAGGATATTATCTTCCGTTTTGGATATTGTTGTAGCAACTATTATTCCAACTTAATTATTCTTCTTGTATTCTCCCAAACCTGCAGATCTGTTGTATGAAGATCACTTATTCTATCTAGATAAAGGTTAGATATGAAGTTATTGGTTCTATATTGGTGTTTCTTACTTGTATCTTATCATTTCCTGATGCTATATGTTCAGATCTATATATCCATGCTATGCTATTCTTATTACAAACCCTAAATGTGCAACTTCATGAAGTAAACCTCAAACACACAAGTAACAACAAATAAGCAGTTAAACAACCATTGTTTCCAAGCAAAAATTGGCTTGAGAACATTACTGATAGATCTTTTGATCCTCCCATCTTGTGGGGATTAGCACATGCATAATTTCAGTGGTATCTATATGGGAAGGCGCAGGAGAGAGATAGGGGAACCAGATGCATAAATGGAGGGATCATGTGATGATTGTGAACCACATGTTTTAGTAGGTATAACAAAGGAGTTGAAAAGCTCCATAAACAATACACAAAGTACACTTGAGTTCCATTTACAAGAAAACCAGGAGACAATGCCCAAAGGACAGCTAGACTGCTAAGTCTCTCACACCCTCTTTATCCAGAGGTGGGGACGTACACCTAACTGAGCTCTCGTTATGTTGTTACCCTAAAACTTGTCAACCTAGTCATTGATAAGCAGGAAATAACTGGTGTAGACAACAAAATGATTTTAGTTAGTAAAGTAGAAGCATGGAATCGACATCAAATCAAGAGTGAAATCATAACAAGTAAATGACCATAAAATAACATCAAATTTGGTCTGACGACATAAGATTTTTGGAGAAAGAAGAATCAGAATTTCAGTACCCTAGTTGAAACAATGGAATTCATTGAAGTGTAAAAGCTATTGGGTGAGTGTTGTTGGAAAGCATGAAGTGCTAGCCTACCCTTCATATAGTTGAAATCCTAAGCTCTGAGCATTGAGCTTGTTGAAGAGCTGGATTGAAGAGTCCAAATGTGGCAATTCAAGGTTTAAGCCTCAAGCTAGAGTAATAATAAAAATCTTGAGTTAATTAAAGACAATCATGTGAATTGTAAAGATTTTGAGGTATCATTAAGGAAGAAACCAAGGGTAGGGGTTAGTGGGATAGCGATCTAGTTTACTAGGAAAACCACAAGTGGTGTTAAAATGAACACAGACAAAAGAACGAGGTTGAGTAGGATAACCTAAGTCTAGTTTACTAGGAAAAACCACAAGTGGTGTTAAGAAATAGAACACAAGACAAGAACTTGGTGGAAAAGGATTTAAGCCATATTTAACACATGTATTCACCCAATGATATCAATGTATAGTACATGTATCTAACCACCTCTAGATGTCAATTAGGTTTAGCTCGGGTGGTTGGGAGGAATGATTGTTATCCTCCCCACCTAGGTTCAATTCATGTAAGTGACATGTTAAGCTCATAACGAGTCTCCTTCCCATCATATCTTCATGGATTCTAGAAAGCCTTGATCCATCTCCAATTTCTGATGAAAACATTGATGGCCCTCCACTGCTTGATGGATTGAGCCAAGTGACTGGTACAGAGGAAATAAATTCGAAGGACCACTAACACAAATTCCTGCTGAACTAAAAGGATATTTAGAGTCTCCAATGGTTTGCAAGATGGACAAATAAACTCCACTGTTGCACCATCTTCCTTCTAACTTCTAATGTACCAATATTGAGTAATAACAGTTCTTGGAGATAGCATTAGGATGATTTATTTGTATCAAAGGTCTATCCAAAACAATGGGAATCACTCTTAACATCACTAACTTCCACATAACTAATGTTTCCTGAAGTTTTGGAACATTGAAAATTATGTAGGGACTTAAACATGACATGTTCATGTGCACAAAGTTCGATCCTTTCTATTAGATTCGTTGCTTACTGCATACGAAAAAGCTGGTAAGATTATTAGTACCTTACATTAGTTGGTGGAACCACCAATAGCACAATACATTTGACAAGCTATGTATTTGACTTTCAGGGTTAAAATTATGGATTTAAACATCATATTCTAGATCCACTTCCGATTTCCTATTCAATTAACTCCCCGAACCTGATGGAAAACATAATGTTTTCCACAAATCTGTTTAATCTTTACATCAACCTAAATTTAGTATATTTACATGCTTATCTAAAAGAAAATCAGATAGTAGTAACTTCCATGGGTAGAATGGTCTATTAGAGAAACTGGAATTCATCTAAACTAATGGACCTTTGCAATTAACTATTTAAGGTTCTTTATTATGCCATTGAAT
This sequence comes from Picea sitchensis, assembly GCA_010110895.2. Taxonomy (NCBI): domain Eukaryota; kingdom Viridiplantae; phylum Streptophyta; class Pinopsida; order Pinales; family Pinaceae; genus Picea; species Picea sitchensis. The sequence continues at coordinate 25,403 of SNQJ01S0188651.1, forward strand.
GTGGAATGCCTTTGCTCACTTGAATTGTCATTGCACAAATTGAATCTATAATCAGGGATTTTAAATCATTCATAAAGTAGAATTGTGCAAATTGTACCTATAATAAGGAGCAATGTAAATTAAAAGAGTGTTGTAGCAAAGAATCACAAAGGATTCAAACTTTGAATCCCACCATCTCTAATGTTGGGTATGTGTTATATTCTTTGCATGTGTGTGTGTGGGTGCATCAGATTCGAAAATTGCGTGTGACGATCCCGGATTAAGGGATTAGGGTTTTGGTATCTACAAAATACCTAAAAACATTGTATATATTGTATGGTGAATGGTGAAATTCGATATAATGAATACAATAAAGGTTTTCCCGGTTGAGGGTTTTCGGCATAAAATCTCTGTGTACTCTATGTATGAGCCATTGATTAAATTCTGTTTTGCTTAAGAATCTATATGCATTTCTTTACTTCACAGGTTTAAAACTTACATGTGGTATCAGAGCTCGTTTTTGGATTCAGAGGGACGCCTTTTTTGTTGAGGGTTTGGCTTGGTCTTGATAGATCAAGTTTATCTTGGGTTTGTGATAAACCTGGGTTTAGTGGGAGATTTTGTAGTGGTGATTTGAGTGCAAAAAGAGGAATGACAAGCTCTTCTAGAATTGAGATAGAGAAGTTCAACGGTAAAAAATTTGAGTTATGGAAGCTGAAGATGGAGGACCTTCTTGTAGACAAAGAACAATGGATCGCTGTGGATCCTGGTACACAACCTACTGGTACACTGTCTACTAGCACACAGGCTACAGGTACACAACCTAATAGTACACAAACTACCAGTACACCACCTACTGGTATGTCGAAAAAATATTGGGAGAAGTTGGATAGAAGAGCAAGGAGTACTATTCGACTCTGCCTGGAAGATTCAGTGTTGTTGAATGTCTCAGGAGAATCTACAGCCAAGGAACTATGGGATAAGTTGGGGAATTTGTATCAATCAAAGTCCCTGGTAAACA
>SNQJ01S0188652.1:0-18317 GCA_010110895.2 Picea sitchensis
GTGGTTTCGATTTCAATTTATGAGTCATATTCTCTCTACCTTCCCACTTCAACTCATTAAGAATCCAATTGATACACCACCTCAAAATTTGAAAAAAAAAAAAGCAAATTAGAACGTTGAGTCCCCATGTCATGTTTATCATGATCCAATGAAGTTTGAACAAAAAGATGGAATATAAATTCCTAAACCCCTGCTATTTGTGTGGTTTTGAAAATTTTGATTTTCAATACATTCTTCTTAAAAGGGGATGGTGTTGGTAAATGCTAGTTTCCCTACCTCCCGCAATCAATGGTGGAGATAGAAAGGAAAATGGAGAACCGCATAGATTCTACACATTAAGTAATTGTGTTAAAACTCTTTTCTACAATGAGAATGGATATAAAGACGAAAATGAAGAACCCTATGGATTTTACACACAAGAAAGTTTGCTCATTCTATAATGATGTTACTCTAATCTATGTGCTTAGTTCATATTTAGTGGACTTAAGACAATTAATCTATGTTACTCTAAATGCATTTTAGTGTAAACAAAAGAAAAGTCACCAAATAATTAAATTTAACCACTTCAAACTTCTAGGGCCTAGGCCCTCTATTTGTAGACTAAAATTATTTGATTGCAAGTATTGCACCTAAAGGCATTTTCCACGACACGAGTAGATGTGTCAAGTTGCACATGTCATCTATAAAAATTAATTTACAATTTTATAATAAGAAACTAGTCTACATCCATCTTAAGCCCCAGATCTAATCCCTTTTGGTATTTGATAGATCCAAGTTTGAGATCTATCTATGTGCTTAGTTCATCTTTAGTGGACTTAAGACAATTAACCTTACAACTTACATGCTTTAAATGCATTTTAGTATAAATAAAAGAGAAGTCACCAAATAATTAAATTTCACATGTTCAAATTTATAGGGCCTAGGCCCTCTATTTGTAGACGAAAATGATTTGATTGCAAGTATTGCACCTAAAGGCGTTTTTGTCAAGTTGCACATGTCAGCGATAACAATTAATTTGCAATTTTATAATAAGAAACTAGTCTACATCCATCTTAACCCCAGATCTAATCCCTCTTGGTACTTGATAGATCCAAGTTTAAGATCTATCTAGACTACTTTTGAAAGTAAAGTTCTGATGTATATTAACACCAACATGTCATACCATTTTTTATATTGTTTTTTATATTTACACTTGTGTTGTGGGGATTTTGCACCCTGCAGGAGCTGAGCTCCCTTAGGTTCTACCTGTGCCTAAGACAGGAATAGAGACATAAACTAAATATGTTCCTAAATCTGATTCATACATGAAAACCTCCAAAGAAGATGAAATCCTCCCAAAAATCAAAGCAATCATGCATGGATTGACAACAGATCTAATAGCATATCATAACACATAATTATACTAATTCTCTACCAATGAATACATAAAATTGTATGAACATTTAGATAGAGGGAAACATCTAGTATGTCTTCTATTAATCAAAGAAGCAATATTACAACTTACAAATGAGAAGTTGATGCAATGGTCTCCTTCCAAGCTCCTTGCCCAAGTCTTGCAACCAAATCACCAAAGTAATCTTGTTAGCTCTTTCCTCCTTTCTTTCCATGGGAAATGGCTTGGTTCTTATAGGGCTTTAGGGATAAGGCCATACAGTTATTAGGATAAGATTCTCAAGCTCATGATGGAAGCCTTCTCGAAGCTAAACCTTGAGAAATCATTGGGAAGTCTCATCCATTGAAACCAAATACAAAAATAGAAGCTTATAGACTCGGTCGCGACCCATACATATAGACTTGGTCACAACCTGGCAGGCCAGAAATCGCGACCAAACCTTTCAGTCGCACCCATAATGAAGGGAAAGTGCGACCAACTCTTTCGATCGCACCCTTAATGAAGGATAAGAGCGACCAGGCATTTTCGATCACCCCCTTAATGAAGGATAAGAGCGACCAAGTGGAAATTAGGCTAGAATCTCAGGGAAGAAGTGGTGAATGTTGTTGGATTGGATAGGTGATCTTTAGGTCATGATGACCTAATGATTAGGTGGAAAATAACATTATAACAACTTGGAGTCTCTATAAAGCAATTGAGTATCATTCATAAACAACATGCACCTAGAAAAATGCGTTGCTCTTAGAGCCTCAACCCAAGGTGGGAGAGATTCCAACTGTGTGGTGGAAGAGATCTATGTGGAAAAATTTTGAACTCCCATTTATAGTGTGAAAAAAAGTTAAATAAACTAGTATTCATGCATCTAGGATTAAGATGGATCTACACTAATAAACTAGCATAGATCCATTTTAACCCATGTTTTAAGAACCAAGATTTAGTTAGATAAAATTTCGCCATCCAACATTTAATGTCAAACAAAAACAAGTTAAATAAATTAGCATAGTTTAATTTTAACTCGGAGTCTTTTAAGCACGAAAAGGTTTTAATGCTTAATAGATCCAAGTTAACATGAATCTATGCTACTCAGATTTCAGCCCTAACTGGAAAACAATTGAAATAATAAACTAGCATAGATTCATTTTAACCCCTAATGTTTTAAGCCCTAACTGGAAAACAATTGAAATAATAAACTAGCATAGATCCATTTTAACCCGGAATGTTTTAAGCAAAAAGATTTAGTTAGATAAAAAAATTCCATCCAACATTTAATGTCAACAAAAATAGGTTAAATAAATTAACATATATTAATTTAAATTCAAAATCTCCCAAAGTCTTTAAGCACATAGAGGTCTTAATGCTTAATACATCTAAAGTTAAAATGAGTTTGATAGTCAGATTTCAACCCTAACTGGAAAACAACTGAACCGAAAACTTCAAAAATATATTCCTATTACGATAAGATGCCAAAGTCTTTAAGCACATAGAGGTCTTAATGCTTAATACATCTAAAGTTAAAATGAGTTTGATAGTCAGATTTCAACCCTAACTGGAAAACAACTGAACCGAAAACTTCAAAAATATATTCCTATTACGATAAGATGCCATTTGTTTACACATTTAATTTGATTTTTTTAATTAAAATATGTGATCATTATGTCTTTTCTTTCCTTTTTAATAATGATAAGCTCCTATAAACATTTCTCTTCATGAAATAAATTTTATTCTCTACGTACCACTGCTAAGTCCCTATTTCAACATTTTGTCCAGAAATAAATCTTAAACCCTAATTTGAGATCTCGAGTTCATTCTCTCTCAGGACATTCCTGCTGTAACAGGTTGTCACACGTATAAATACCAATAAATTGGTGGTGAAGGAAATAACTCCACGGGAAAAGGTAAAAAGGCCTCGAGTTTGATCGGTTTTCTTGGAAAAAGGAAAAACTCCATCCACACAGCACTTACGGCAAGATTGGAAGCTCCCACACCCACACACTGTGCTCTCTCCAAGTACGGCAACATTGGAAACTCACAACACGTCAGAAATGCCATAAATCGCACGGACGAGCACACACGCCAAATACACAATTAAAGAAGTAGACACCACACACGCCAAATACACAATGTCATTAAAATAAGAATTTGTTTCGCAATGAACCGACGAGCAATAAACTCTGCTCTGAGTCTAATTTGCAAGTACGATTCTCTCTTTCCACTTCACTAGATTTTGACTTTAGCCCTGTGTTTTGCATAATTGAATGTAAACATAAAAAAATATACGGAGAACTACGTGTGCATCTAGAACATTACTATTCTAATCTATATGCTAGAAGCCATGCACTATCTGAATCCATAAATTATCTACAGATATCTCTAAAACCACATCTCGTGGCACAGAACAAATTAAGTTTCCTCCTAACAAAAATGAATTTACTTCTATTATAGAAATGATTTAGGGTAATATTAGGGTTTTAAGAGATGTAATGTACACTATATGCATATAAAACTGCAGAGCTAATTCAAATGCAAAATCTAAAAAAGCTGAATAGCTATTTCTATGTTTAAATGCTGTATTGAACATCAAGTTTCTATAACTGCATACTTGCCATTTCTACGTGCGGAGTTGGTGAAAAATAACTCACAGATTTATCATTTCACAACGGTATTAAAGACCCATCCCTCTAGAGCGGCATCATCATCCAAACTGAGCTTCTATCAAAACCAATCCTCTGCAGCTGCAAGAAACAACACATTTATATGTTATCAGATTATAATCCTGAGGATATAGGAGTTGCGATGTCTCCGTCTCTCAAAATAAATTCGAAGCCCTTCAATTCCATAAACCCTTTTCTAATAAAGCACAGGAACAAACTGAACGCGGCCTTTAACGAGAAGAATATTATTTACAAACAGTTTCTTTACCTGGTCTCCTCAGCAATCTACTCAAACTCCATGCCGGATTCCGGATCTTTAATTAGCCAGAGCAAAATAGTAAATACTGAATAAATACATCCGTATACATGCCGGATTCCGGATCTTTAATTAGCCAGAGCAAAATAGTAAATACTGAACAAATACATCCGTATACAGGTTTTACTCTCTTGCATCATAAAAAAAACAAAAGCAGACAAAAACACACAGAATTAAAGTCGAGAAGAGAAACAAAACCCAAAAGTCATAAACATAAATTCCAAAGAAGAGAAAAGGAAAACAGCAATGCACCATAGAAACACAAACAGGAGTCCAATGAAAACGAGAATACCAAAAGCAGATAACGGGGGAGAAAGGGCAAAATCCAGGAGAAAGGGCAAAGTCCATAGCAAAATAACACACAAACGCCTTTTCTCAAAATTGTGCCCAGATTCGAATTGAAGTTGGGTTTAAATAGACAACAAGCATCCAACGGCTAGAGACATAAAGTTTCTGAACAGTTGAAAACGTGGAGCATACAGACAAGAGTTCGAACTGGAGAGACGGATCTGGACACATTGCTGCTTTCTTCCGCCATACTTGTCCAAATGCCAACTTAAACTGGGCATGAAATTTTATTTATAATCTAGTAGTGGTTTGGTTACATTCGCCGTAAGCCAAATATTGCTAAATCTGCCTCCGTTGTCTGTCTGTTATTTACCACCTTGTTCTGTTGTCATCTGACATCCTTAAAAGCATGAAATATTGCTAAATCTGCCTCCGTTGTCTGTCTGTTATTTACCACCTTGTTCTGTTCCCATCTGACATCTATCCTATAAATTCTAGTGTCGTAAGTTAGCGGGTGACCTTTAAATTGCCATGATTCACTAAACCGCCTTCTAGTTCCCATCTGACATCTATCCTATAAATTCTAGTGTCGTAAGTTAGCGGGTGACCTTTAAATTGCCATGATTCACTAAACCGCCTTCTATATTTGCATCTTGAAACACGTCTCCTAACCATCTAAATATAGTAATTATATAATGGTCGCCTTCAAGCTCTGTGACGCTTGAAGTTGCAGTTGTAGAATAAATGTTGGAATAACATATGAACAATTAGATAAATTTATTTATTTTATTTATTTATTTATTTATTTAAATTGGTTTGTTTTCATCGAATATGTGTCACATTTTTGAAAACTGTGCAGTTATATTAATCTTTCATTTTGAAAAGTTGAAAAGTGAAATTATATGGAGGATGAGAGGGTTATTGCCAAACGTTACCTCTCTACACAATAAAGTGATTGAATTAAAATGTAAATATTAATTATAAAATTAAATCAAATAATATAATTTTATTATTTTTTAATATTTAAATTAGCATGATTGGATTTCATGGTTTTGTTTTGTAAGATGGTAAGGTTCCAAATTCTAAGTAGTCCTACGGAAATATCTTAAAAAAACCAATAACATGAAAAACAAAATCAAACATTTACAAAATTTATAAGTAATAATCAAAATATATGAGTTAATCATTTCATAGTTAAAATTATACTTTCCAAAATATTTATATATAAAAAAATTATAATATTAAAATATATGAGTTAATCATCTCAAACACTATAAATATTAAATTTAAAAAAAAACAAATATATTGTAAAAAAATTATATATATATTATTTTTAAATAAATTAAAACACTCTTCAACATAAACGAATCAAACTAAACTCAATTAAAATAAATAAATTTTAATTAAATATATAATAAAATAAATATTAAATAAAATTTAAAATACTTTGTATATTAAATTATATCAATTAATTATAAATAAAATAATTCTTTAAAATTGATCTCAATGAATAATGATTATCATCATCACAAATTAAATAAAATATATTAATATTAATATCTCTTTTAACGAGAATAAAAACATATTCCTATCACAAATTTACTTACCACTAACTTACCTCAATCATCTTACCTTACCTTACCTTATATACTACATCACATTAAATTACCTTACCTTATATACTGCATCACATTAAATTTGGTGTTTCCATGAAAGTGCACCTTGAGATTAGCATACATTTACTACAAATGTTTTTTTACCATAAGAATATAACACGGAATATAACACTAGCCTAGCCACAAATCTACTTTTCTTCAATATAGATAATCAAATAAAAAGGGTGTTGTCTAATTGTTTTAAGTTTTAGTTTTTTTAAATGGAATTCAGCTACATTAAATGTGCACGAAATTACATTTTTTTTGTTATTTAAATTACATTTTTGAATGCAAAAATGAATTCAGCGTGCTTAAAAATCCTTGAAGCACCTCAATTATACAAAAATAACCACTCACTACAAATCCAATAATCACTTCAAGATTTCAAGTAAATATCCCCGAAAAATGACCAAAACTTAAAACCTTAAAAAAGATTACTTAGAATTTATTAACTAATTAGTTATAACATATTTAAATGTAAGTGTGAAAAATGCAATGTTTTCCCCACAATTTGTATGTTCAATTTCTATATAAGGAGTTGTATATTTAACATATAAAAGTATTTTGTGGGTTTATTTAAATATTGGCTTTTAAGATGGGGTGACGGTGCAAAACATATTCCTATTGTATGGTCGTGGACACTTACCAAAGGTAAAACCAGCTTTGGGCACTAACTAATTTATATTCATGTAAATAAAGTGAAGTTGGGGTGGAAAAGTGGTGTTTACGACCAGTGGTGTTTCAAGAGATCTTGTTACTAACTAAGGGCATCCCTCAATGTTGTGTAGTCATCTTGACAGTGTATCCTACAACCATTTATCCTTGGCCCTAGTCTACATAAGACATACAATGATGAAAACAAAAGGGATGAAGGATGGTAATGGATTTCAAAAGGAGGGTCAAATGTAGTAAGTCTAGGAGACCAGCAAGGGCATGCCACCACAAAAAATTGACTTAGAGAATCACCAAGGCTCAAATAGAGGCTATGAAAGTAGCAATGGACTACCACAATAGATTTTTGGAAGTCGTCAAACAAGAAATCGATCAAATGAAGAAGAGGAGGGAGATACCCAACTCTAGTTAGAAGCATAATATCTAGCCTAGGTTCTAGACACCAATTTCTCTAAGTCTAGGGATACAAAAGTCTTCAAAATGATAAAATTGTAATGGATTATCAAAGCCCTCATAACATGGGTTGTAGAGAAAAAGGGTGAGAAGCAACAATCCATCATTAAAGACTTGAACCTGCTTCATAACAAATTTCATGCAATATGTAACATTGTGTTCAATATGGAGATAGTGGTTCCAAGTAAAATGGTAAACCAACAAGCTTCAGTGACAGTTGAGGACCAAACTTCTACTTTGGAGGGAACCTCATCCAACCCCACTAGACTAAATCCAACCCCACTAGACTAAATAAAGATAGCAAAGACTTGATTGAGATCCAGAAAAGGTGACTCCCTTCTTAATCCCCTTAATTATGATGAATTATACTTTTATTTTTCAAGCCTTACAAACATTGTCAAAATATTAAGTATGCTTTGTCCATAACTAGTCTAGTCATAAGTAATTGTTAAATCAAAATATTAAGTATGCTTTGTCCATAACTAGTCTAATCATAAGTAATTGTTAAACACTTTGATCTGACCTAACTTTCTATGAGTTCATATCCCAGATTTTTTAGACTGATATGCACCCAGTTTCCATAGTGGTGAGTTTCAAACAATTTTGTTTGTACTTTCTTATTATCACATATTAATATAGAGTCCGCTAGCTAACCAAAAAAATATTGGCTTTTAAGAAAGAAACCATTTTTCTTGGTCATGCATATCATTAGATTGTTTTATATATTTAGTTTATAGTTTATCGTTTTCTTCGTGGAGGGATTCCAATTCAAGAGAGAGTTGGTATAATGAGAGTAATCTTCATGGAGAAATTATAATTCAAGAGAGAGTTGGTATAATGAGAGTAATCATATCATGTTCTATTTGTGCTTTATTGATATATTGTGGTAACCATATTTATGAGGCCATATTGAAACTCACCTAGCCATGTCATGATTTGAGTGGATGACATAATTGAAAAGGATATGAGGGAAATGATTTTGAAATTGATTTTTTTTTAAAAGAAACAAATGTTAATTCAAAAGAAAATATAGAAATATGAATTAACATCTTGTGGTTTAATAATTGAAATGGTCAAGTGGGTAGGTCCATTTTTGTGTGTATTTTTCAAGGATATACTTAATCAAGCCATGTGGTATGAGTTTCTTTCACACTAGTAAGTTATCAAAGTGATATCTATTCACAAAGGTGGAGATATAAATAATGTGAGAAATTACAAAATCATCATGATTAGGAGTCTTTTTTCCAATCTATTTGACACCATTCTAAAAAGGAAAATGAGTAAATGAGCAAAAGAAAACAATGTCAAGGTTCCTCCTGAAGTTGATTTTTGGCTTAAGCATTCAACTATTGACCACTTAGTAACTCTTAAAGTCATTGTCAAGAAAGTGTGAGAGAAAGATAATGGTATATATCTTTGCTTTGTCGATTTTGATAAAGCCTTCAATACAATTCCTTGAATAAAAATTTGGGAAAGAATGGAGAAAGTAGGAATTTAAGTTGAGTGGAGAGAAATTAATTTCTATTTTTATGAAAAGGTAGTTACAGAATGGGGGTACTAATAAATTATCAAACTTGAGGAAGGAAAGTTAAAAAAAACACTAATATCAAAGTGAAACAAAGATGTCCCCTCTCTCCAACATTATTTGGCATATTCATAGATCAATTAGAATATTGGATCAGGAAGAATACACATAGTTGGTTAGCCTTTGTTGTTGTTCATTTATGAAAATGATGTTGAGTTACTAGCAAAGCACAAGGAGATAGTCTTCAAAGACATCTTGATTCCCTCAACAAATTTTGTAATTACTCTAAAATGAAATTTAATGTAAAAAAAAAAGATAATGGTAATAAGAACTTGTGAAAAAGGATATAACCATCATATTTAATGGTGACAAATTGGAGGTAATTCCTTCTTACAAGTTTCTTGGCCTTGAATCTGATTGTAATTATAAATGGGACTCTTGTGTGCAGAAGCGGCCAGTGGGAGGCATGGAGTCCCTCTATTCTACGTAGAGTAAATGCACAAAAATTCAACTATGGAGTTGGAAATTGTGAAAGCTTGTAACTTACCCAACACCCATGTTGAGTCCTGTCACTACTAAAAGTGACTTTGCCTGCTAAATACAAATTTAAATATGCCCCATACATATAAAAAAAAACAAGTGGTAGTAGGCCCATAAAAATTACAACAAAATAATATGTTGATTTACCCATGCATATACAACATTTATAAAATCATGAATGCATGCAAACCCATCAAAACATAACACGACATTTAGGTATCATTTACACAGTGAAACAATCATAAATAACACAATAGAAACACTTATTTGTTTATAAATATAATCAATTGGTTGCATACAAAGGATGAACCCATCAGAGATAAGCATTATTGCTCCAAATATCAACAACAAGCCACCCCCGAGTTGAGGCTATGATTCCAAAAGGAGATCTGACCCTCTAGTTGTCCACTCTCCACACTCGGCAACCCAAACCAGACTCTACTCCTACAAAAATTCCAATCCACCAGCTCTCTCTTCCCCAAAACCTACACAACCCAAGGAACGTACCCCCTTCACTGCTCATAGTCCCTCAGTTTGTACCATTCATTTATCAAGGCTTACAATGCACTTGTTTGGCCAAGAATATATTAACTAGGAACTTGTGAAAAATGATATAACCATCATATTTAATGGTGACAAATTGGAGGTAATTCCTTCTTACAAGTTTCTTGGCCTTGAATTTGATTGTAATTATAAATGGGACTCTTGTGTGCAGAAGCGACCAGTAGGGGACATGGAGGCCCTCTATTCTATGTAGAGTAAATGCACAAAAATTCAACTATGGAGTAGGAAATTGTGAAATCTTGTAACATACCCAACACCCATGTTAATTCATGTCACTACAGAAAGCGACTTTGCTTGCTAAATACAAATTTAAATATGCCCCATACATATAAAAGAAACCAAGGGGTAGTAGGCCCATAAAAATTACAACAAAATAATATGTTGATTTGCCCATGCATCTACAACATTTATAAAATCATGAATGCATGCAAACCCAACAAAACATAACATGACATTTAGGTATCATTTACACAACGAAACAATCATAAATAACATAATAGAAACACTTATTTATTTATAAATATAACCGATTGATTGCATACAAAGGATGAACCCCTCATACATAGGCACTACTGCTCCAAATATAAAGAACAAGCCACCCCCGAGTTGAGGCTATGATTCCACAAGGAGATATGACCCTCTATTTGTCCACTTTCCACACTTGGAAACCCAAACCAGACTCTACTCCTACAACAATTACAATCCACCATCTCTCTCTTCCCCACAACCTGCACAACCCAAGGAATGTACCCCCTTCATTGCTCATAGTCCCTCAGGTTGTACCATTCATTTATCAAGGCTTCCTATGCACTTGGTTGGCCAATAATATATTAGCTAGGGACTTCATGAACTCTCAGTTGTATCAAGAGTGCTCACAATAGCCTTCACAAAGATCTTAAGCCATTTCCTCAACATGAAACACACTGCATGCTTACATTATGTTTTACAAGCACATAGGCCTCATTTCTAGCATCACACACAACCGAACAATGGTTTCCTTTAAGCACAACATGGTTGGTGCTCTTCCCAGCACTCAACTCTTCCTTTGCTTCCCAAAATTTGCATGCAAAAATTGTCTCTATTCCCATACAAATTTCCTTCTTCTCCCTTGTGTGCTTGACTCTCACTCTTCCCAAAGATGATTGTACTTCATCCCATGTTCACCAATAACTATGGGATGTGACCACTTACATCCACCCTCTTACATGAGTTTAATGATTGGGCTTGGGAACACTCAACAACAAAATAAAAAGTTTACACAATAATAATAATTTCGGGAATGTAGGTTGGATTGATACCCATGATTAAAATCCCCCATTGGGCCCCTCTCTCTTGTGGAATCATAGCCCCCCGCCATTTTCATCCCTCTCGTATTGCAACCAATGATTATTACTTTTATTAATTAATTCAATGTTCATAATATATAATTCAGCCCCTAGCCATATTGAAAAATATGGGCTCTTTGCCCCAATCATATCGGCTCACTAAACTAATTCACATTTATACAATTACATTACAATTTGTTGGGATTAAAACAAAGGATGTTATATTCTCCTCTCCCTTATTTTTGCACTGTCCTCAATGCACAACACCACACAATGTTCACACAATTACCAAGCTCTTCAGCCTTCAGTCAACATATACGATCTTTGGCCCCAAAAACTATGAAGACATAGGGACTCTAGCCTCAAATCATAGATACATATGCACTCCAGCCCCAAAATATAGATATATAACCCACTGGCATTCTCCCACAACTATCTTGATTTCCACCATCTCTCTTCCACCAACCTGCCCAACCCAAGGAATACCCCCTTCATTGCCCTCAGTCCATCGGGTTGTACCATTCTTTTATCAGGGCTTACCCAAGGAATGTGCCCCCTTCACTGTCCTCAGCCCATCAGGCTGCACCATTCGTTTACCGGGGCCTCTCTAGCACAGGTAACCAAGAATCTCACTACTAGGATCTCAAGGGAAACTCATTGCTAGGAAAAATACTAGTAAATAACCAACAACAAACTTGTTGTTGTAGTGCAACTCACACAAGAATTCACTCTTCATGCTTAACAACCTAGTTCTTCTGCAAGCCTGACAACTTGTTTCTTCTACAAGCTTGACAACTTGTTTTTGTATGTTGTACTCACCCTATAGGCTCATGTATCCCTTTCATTGTTATACAGTTCCTCAGGTGATATATCATTTTCCAAGGTGTTCTTACACAGACGAATGTCAAGTTGTTGTTAGACTTCCACTAGCAATCTGTAACCCATGGCAATCATCCCATCTGCATCATATGCATAGAGTCAATATGAGACATCATCATACAATTTCAATTATAAATTTTTCAAATCTATTTATGTGGGATAACAAAATTTCCCAAGCATGAGCTTTTCCATTCATTATATTTGGCTCTTGCATGTGTAGATATTAAGATTCCTTATGGCTAAAGTCCTTGTCATATCCAAGACCACTCTACCTAAAAAATTTCTTAATTTTCACTCAATGACACAAATTGTTAGCATATCATAACAATTTTCAATTATAGTTTCCCAAATTTGTTTTATACAAGAAAATAAAATTTCTCAGGCATGAGATTTATGCTCATTATGTTTGGCTTGCACAACAATAATCATCGGTCTCCTTTATGGACTTACATTCATGCCATATCCAAGACCATTCTTCTTTCATTTTCTCAACTCTAATGCAACCAAACAAATTGTTAGCATTCATGCACATTTACAACAATTCATGAAATGATCTCAGATTTGTATTTTACCAACAATTCAATCATTTCCATCCATTAGTCATATTAAAAATGTCATTCAACCATTAATCATATTATCTAGAATGAAACTATCATTCACTATACATGCAGTATCAACACACCAAGCTTTTCATAATGCAATCAAACATGACCCATAGATCAAACCAATGTGTCCATACCCATGGCCACATTTACACCATGCATCCTTGCATTGAATCTGAAATACCACATATCTATGTCATGTATTCAACCATGGTGAGTTGGAAGGTCTAGCCAATGTCTTAACACATTATTCAAACTCTTCCCCAGTTACCTATCTGATCATTTGGATACTTTCCTCTCCGAGCCATACACAACACTGAGAATATAATTATCTTAGTGTTCTCTTGTGTCAACAAAGAGATTGTAGTCCAAACATCGATTATATAGGGGAAACCATTACAAACTTGGATGAAGCTATAGCCTTTCCATTTCCAACCACATCATGGCCTCACATATGACCATCTCTAATGACATTCATTGCTACAACAAGAGTAATGTCTCCCAACTTAACTTGGTTATGGTCTCATAACCAACATAACACAATATGTAAATAAATTTTACATAAATGCAATCAAGCATCAATAAAACTTNTTTCCCAAATTTGTTTTATACAAGAAAATAAAATTTCTCAGGCATGAGATTTATGCTCATTATGTTTGGCTTGCACAACAATAATCATCGGTCTCCTTTATGGACTTACATTCATGCCATATCCAAGACCATTCTTCTTTCATTTTCTCAACTCTAATGCAACCAAACAAATTGTTAGCATTCATGCACATTTACAACAATTCATGAAATGATCTCAGATTTGTATTTTACCAACAATTCAATCATTTCCATCCATTAGTCATATTAAAAATGTCATTCAACCATTAATCATATTATCTAGAATGAAACTATCATTCACTATACATGCAGTATCAACACACCAAGCTTTTCATAATGCAATCAAACATGACCCATAGATCAAACCAATGTGTCCATACCCATGGCCACATTTACACCATGCATCCTTGCATTGAATCTGAAATACCACATATCTATGTCATGTATTCAACCATGGTGAGTTGGAAGGTCTAGCCAATGTCTTAACACATTATTCAAACTCTTCCCCAGTTACCTATCTGATCATTTGGATACTTTCCTCTCCGAGCCATACACAACACTGAGAATATAATTATCTTAGTGTTCTCTTGTGTCAACAAAGAGATTGTAGTCCAAACATCGATTATATAGGGGAAACCATTACAAACTTGGATGAAGCTATAGCCTTTCCATTTCCAACCACATCATGGCCTCACATATGACCATCTCTAATGACATTCATTGCTACAACAAGAGTAATGTCTCCCAACTTAACTTGGTTATGGTCTCATAACCAACATAACACAATATGTAAATAAATTTTACATAAATGCAATCAAGCATCAATAAAACTTTTATATTCAAGGCCCTCTGCCTTTGCGCACCAATTCAATAATAAAAATTTGACCGAGGGAATTCTTACCTCAATTCCCTTCAACATTTATGCATCGTAAAAAAACCCAAAGGCATACCTTCCTGGTTGTTATTACATTTAATTGATGGTATCGACTTAGATTATTTTTTGTAAAAACTTACAAGATCTCTTTATTAACCTCTTGATCAAAATCTTACCATCCTCATTTTCCTCATACAAGTGGTTGTCATATGCAACAGTACCATCAACATCTTCATCCATGCTATAAACAATTTAGTGATACTCAATCCATCATTAATCTTATTCAAATATCACAACATCATTAATTCATGCATATATATCAACAAACTACTCTTAGTCTACAAGGATGCCATGAGCATGTTCAAGCATGTCCATATGCACAAACACACATCAATATGCATTAAGCATCAAATCTTATCATTCCCACTTCATGCACATGCATTCTATGTTTATCATATGCATCATGTATGCATCATGCATCACTTCTTTCATGCACTCTAGTGCATATTTATTTCAATGTATTTATTTATTTTGTTGTTGTTGTTGTTGTTGTTGTTGTAGATGGTCGTCCTTGAAACCATGTAGATCCTTTCTACTCTGCACTATCATTTTGCTCATCATTTTTCAAGAGGAATATATAGGTATGAAGAAAAAGGCAAGGACAGTTCTTCAAAAATGTGCATTGGTTTCTTTAGGAAGTTGTAAGGATCAAACTTCTTAGTGCAGTGAGCAATTTGTAAGATCTCCAATTAAATTTTAATGTGGGAAGATGATGCTATATGACAGATGTGCATATCAAATGTGGATGGTGAGTAATAAAGACCATCTAGAATTCATGATATTACATGTGCAGTAGGTACACATAGACCATGAGGTAGATGTCAAGGTAATTGGAGTGTATTGCAACACTCAAGGAATGATGACAACAATGAAAGGAAAGAAAGAGAAAAGGTAGAAATGTTTTAAGCCACCCTTTTTCAAGAACAAATATCAAGCAAATCAACAAGGAAAATCAGCTCAAAATGAGGAAAGGCAACAACCTCTACAATGTTGGGGATGTGAGGGAAATAACTTGTATAGGGGCTGCCCTCCCAAAGGTTAAAGAATGAGGACTATCCACAACATTCAGGAGGTTGGAACAGTGGAAGACATAGGAGGAAGCATGCCAAGGATTTATGGAACTTTGGACAACAAGAAAGCAGAATATCAGTCCCTCGTGATTAAATTGGAAGGTGGAAAATAAAGTGGACTTATGGGTGGAACCAGTATGAATGTTGGACCATAAATTCAAAGTTATCAGGAACAAATCCATAGGTCTAGTAAAGGTTCAATGGACCTGCTACGGTCTTGAATATGGAACATGGGAGCATGAATAAACTACGTGTGAGGAATACCCATCATTTTTTGTCAATTTTGCAAAACAGTGAAGCTAAAAAGGCAAGACTTCATTTTTGGGCAGCTAGATTTTAGAACCACATCTCATAAATTCTTTTTCACTTGCATTGACAAATTTTATAAAAGAATGGTGTAGATAAAAAAAGAACGAGAGATTGTGGTTGGGACTACTGTTGGAGAGTAAAAATTGCAGAATTTTTGTTTTATTCTCTGAATATTGTGATGTAAAATTGTATATGTATTTTGACATGGTGTTGTGCATCGAGGACGATGCACAATTTTAGGGGAAGGGGAATGTAACATCCCCAGTTTAGTTAATGTATAATGTAGATATGAATGTGGCTATGGCCAAGCAATGCAATATGTGAAATGTATTTTTCAGATTTTAATAAATATAATCTGATACTAGCAGCTAGGAATATGGATAGAGATGGGGGTTGGGTTTTCCACAAGAGAAGAAAGTGCCTAAGAGGGATCCAAAGGGGGATTGGTTTATGGGTATTAATCTAAACCCAATTTTTTGAATTTTATTATTATTTAGGAAAACCTTCTATTTTATGTTTGAGTGTATGAGAGCCCAATCATTAAACTCATGTAAGCGGGAAGGTGTGAGAGTCACGTCCCATAGTTATTGGAAAGCACAAGGATGAAGCAATCATCATTGGGCATAGTGAGTAGTCAATTTCCTTGGGGAAATAGAGGAAATTTGTATGGGGGAATTAGATAGATTTTCACAAGGAATTTTGGCATGAACAACAAGTAAGGAGCAAGGAAAATAGAGAACCAGAGCTAGAGCAAGAAGGCTAGGCAAATTTAGGATCATGCTGGAGTGTTTTGGAGAGTATTGGAGCTGGAAAAATAAAGAACCGGGTTGTCAGGCTTGAAGAGTGAACTCTTGGTTGAGTTTCATTGTAACAACAAGTGTTTGTTATTGGTTGCTAGTAGTTTTTCTTGCAGTGAGTTCCCTTGAGTTCCCAACAGAGAGATTCCTAGCTGCATGTGCCAGGGAGACCCTAATAAATGAATGAGACGTATGATGGACTGAGAGAAGTGAAGGGGTGCATTCCTTGTGTTGGATAGGTCAAGAGGAAGAGAGTTGGAGGAAATTTGGGATAGTTGTAGGAGAATACTAGTGGGTTGTGTGATGGTGAGTTGTGAGTGGACTCTGAGAGGCACTCTTCTCTTGTGGATTCCTATCCCCAGCTAGGGGGTGAATTGTTGTTGAGATTTAGAACAACGGGTCTATGGTTGGGTGGAACATCCTTCCCAAACAATTGGGTGCACAAGTGTTTTAAAAGATAAGGGTTTATCTATTTCCGATCCATTTCATGAGTTTAATTGGTGTGCTTAACTATAGTATGTGAATGATTTGTTTATTGTTATGAATGAGTTATTAGTTGCATTACTGTTCATTTAGAATGTTGTAGATGCATTTCATTATGGGTATCAAAATTTGGTTAAAAATGTGAATTAAATCGTAGTTGGTAAGCTACAATAAACGAGTTAGTAGAAATTTTGATTTTTATGTGTATTCTGCAAGTAATGTCACTTGGTTGAGCTAGGGGGTGTTACAAATCCACTCTTCGTAACATTAGTGCAAATGCTAATTCTTAGCTCCAAGCCTCTCCCAATAATCTTGGAAGAAAACTGGAAGAGTTCATAAAAAGGTTCTTAGTAGAAGAACTATGAGTTAAAATACAAACCCCTTACCCTACGAGTATGTTACCTATAAAATGAGAAACTTTATGTCCATTAATTGCATATATTGTAAAATAAATAATACAGCTAGGAACATATTACCAATACAAGCAAAGATTGCATCCCAAGATAAGGGTTGGTACCATGACCAGATGAAATGGATTGAAAAATGTGAAATTGAAGAAGAAGATTTGTTAGTTGAACCATTGGCCATTTGAGACTTGGTACAAAAGACAGTAAGAGGAAAATGAGATTGTTGTTAAGGAAAGATTTCTTCTTGCCTTCTTCTAGTAGTAGAAGTCTCCTAATATATATATATATAGAAGGTGTTCAACATAGTATTTGAGAATCATATTAAATGCTCATTTCTAAGATCCTATAACTAAATTAAAAGAAAAAAAAAACACGATCTAGGCAATACAAAATTTTAGAAGCATCCCTTCCAAATATAGATATTGATCCTCAAGTCCAAGTTATTGAATCAATAGTTTCATAGCTAGTTCTAGATCCAATTTCATTTATCCATTCAGTGGGGTAGATTTAAGAAGCTAGTCTTGAATTCGGTTCCTTCAACACAATACCAAACAACTAATAGGTAACCTTGGTTTCACCTTTTCTATCAATGTGAGATTGACCCAATGATTAATTCCACAAAACAAAAGTATCTCAAAGAGAAAATCTCCATGCATAAAAAAACATTTACTTTGTCAATTCAATCTAAGATCTCATGACCTGGCAATGGAAATAGGGAGATGACAAGATATAAATAGGGAAGAGTGTAAATGCTTGCTTTGCAAATGAGGAGAAATTAAGGATGAGGTGCATGTGATGTTGAAAATCTTGTATTACTTTGTTTCTTTGTGTTTTGAATTTATTTC
>SNQJ01S0188652.1:18327-32962 GCA_010110895.2 Picea sitchensis
GCAATGGAAATAGGGAGATGACAAGATATAAATAGGGAAGAGTGTAAATGCTTGCTTTGCAAATGAGGAGAAATTAAGGATGAGGTGCATGTGATGTTGAAAATCTTGTATTACTTTGTTTCTTTGTGTTTTGAATTTATTTCTAGTTTCATTTAGATGATGAATTGCACATCTTGAATTTGAAATGTTGATTTTTGGTTCTTGAACACATTAAATCTTAAATTAACAATAATAATCTAAGGCTAAAACTATAGTTTTGTATATATTAATATTAATCTCTTTTTGATATTAGTAAGTATTAATGATCAGACATGTTTTAACAGCATTAGAGAGAGAGAGAGATTTTACAATCATAGATGTTATTTTAAGACACCACACGATAGGTGAATCCAACTTTTGTTTCACACACATACACCCACACACCCACAACACATCTCACGTAGGTGGAGGGGAAGGATAAGTAAGGAATCATACTCACCCTATAACCAATCAACCATTATGTTAGTAGGAAACATCACTCCCTTATGACTTCCTTTATGTTGGGACTTATATGCTATCATTCCCCTATTATTTTAGTTCCTTATAAGCTACCATTTTCCACAAATTTGCACGAAAATTTTAGTAGTTTTAAACACATGTACCCCATTCAACACATTTCCTCACTCTAAAAACTTGTACAACATTACATATTTAACAAAAAATAAATCCTAAAGACAAAATAATTCATAAAGGAAAAATGAAAATGAAAATAAATAAATTATATATATATATATATATATATATATATACCAAAATTAAAATATTCTAGGTTACATATTTTTCAAAACTAAACCATTATATTAACAAACTTCCACCTTTGGAACAAATATATAGAATTCTAAAAATTATCTAGTGACTTTTACTCTCTACAACCCTTGGTATGTAACTTAAAGACAAAAACCAAAAACTCCCCAAGTTTGAGATAAAATGAAATTTTTAGCCATGCATGCTTATCTAGATCGAGACCACTTGCTAGGGTGGTGAGGGTTAGGTGGTTTATTGATTCTTGCATGTGTTGATGTCCACAAGATGAGTTAGAGGTGCTTTTTTCCATTTTTGAGGAGGAAAATGTTCAATGTATCCATATTGCCATGATTATGTTTGATGTGTAAGCCATGGCGATATAACTTTAATAGGTTGATATTTATTATAGATGATTGATAAGAAGCAACATTTTATTATGACTAGCATAGATTCATCTTAAATCTAGATCTATCCAGTACTGGGAGGGATCAAATTTCTTAATTTTTTTAATTGAGTCAACTTTAATTTATTTTAATGTAAACTTATCTAACATGACGCTAACGTGACAACATCTGCCCCTATTGAATTGTAGAGCACCTCGCTACTCACGATGCAAAGAGTAACAAGTGTAGAATTAAATATCCAAAAGAAATAATATTATATTGATGAATGATACATTAGTACACATATCAGTGAAATTGAATGATGATTAGTATGCATATCAGTGAAATTGAATAATTATTAGGTTTTAACTTAGTATTATAATATTATTATTACTTCAGTATTATATCGTATTAACAACTTTATATTCTTTAGCGATAATACTTTACTTATACACTAAAACTCTAGGATATCATTTTTTTTTATAACTGTAGCCAACTTCTATTACATTAGTAATATCTAAAACTATGATATTATTATTACTTTAATTACAATTATGACCTATTATTATGATATTATTATATCACTATTAACATTATTATATATTGTTTATTCCTTAGTACCTTAGCACTTTGACATTGATAGGTTTTTATGTCCTAATATTATTACACTACTATGTTATGACCTAGTATTATTACCCAATTCTTTGATATTGTTAATTATGTTATAACTTACAATAATACCGAGACGGGGGTGAATCAATATTGTATCAGATTTCTCAATTTTCTTTCCTTTCAACAATTTAAAGTTATTTAGAAGTGCTTACTTATTCAGTAATACATGCAAAAATCAAAACACGTTACACCAAGATTTTTACGTGGAAACCCAATGTGGGAGAAAACCAAAAAACATCTTTATTTATGTTCTTATGCAAGCACCAATTTACAATTATTCAGCTTGACAGGCACACACCTGTAGAAAATAATGAGGACACCAATCCTCTCAGGCACCAACCTGTCGTAGACAATGAGGACACCAATCCTCTTAGGCACCAACATGTCGCAAATAAAGAGGACACCAATCCTCTCAGGTACCAACCTGTTACAAGTGACGAGGACACCAAACCTGAGTGAAATTCAACTCACCCTAGCACCACCCTGCCACCATGTATTCAGTTTTAAAAATTCTTGTTGAACTGGACCTTTCTCTTCAATTCAAAAACAATCTGATATGTCTCTAGTTCAGTTTTGTTGAACAGTTACATGACCTTTTTCTTCTCTTCTCATCCACACTCACTCGAATAGAGCACATCCCTATTTATAATGTTTTTGTTGAGTTCTACATATTGTATGTGGACATGTAATAGTTATATCATGGACATATTTTGACCAGATCAAAGTCCTGTTAGTTACACTTCTGTCTAAAAAAATTATGTGGACACATGACAGTTATATTGTGGACATATCTTGACTAGATCAAGGTCCAGTTAGTTATATGTGGACATACTTCTGTATAAATTAAGAAAATTTCTTATCTAGTTACAACTGGACATTATTTGACTAAATCGAACATACCAAATCTTCCTATGAATGAGCTCCAGCTCATCTCCAACAACAGAACCTAGTCTTATCAGTGCATATCCTCAAGAATAACGCAACAATTCACATTCTGGTCTACATAGCACCTACTACGCAGATGGAATAAGAGTCGAAGACTCAAGTCACGAGTCTTCATCTTGTCGCACTAGCCCTGCAGTGAGCTCACCTAGTTGCCCCACCCAAATTTTAGCGCTCCCTAGTGACTCGCTCACTGGATTGCCAAACTTTTGCTTGTTCCATCGCATTCCACTTCGTCGCTTGTCACACAGGATATTTCTCGTCACACTCCGCTATGATATTCATTGTACTAGCTCAAGGTGCCCTGCAAATTTTCTTATGCACAACTTCCACACATTCCATCGCATTGGCTTCGTCTCGTCACACTCCACTATGTCATTCGTCACACTAGTTCAAAACACCCTGTAGATTTTATTCTGCGCCATTGACCCTTTCGTCCTTCGATCCTTTTGTGCACTTATGTTTTCTTCCTTTCACAACTTCCTCTATTTGTGCACCATACTTTGTGCCATACTTTTTGCACCATTGATCTTATTATGTGCCATTGATCCTTTCGTCCTTCGAAACTTCTACGCACTTGTGTTTTCATTCTTTCAGGGCTTCCTAAGTTTGTTGTTACGCTATAATTGACCATATACATGATCATTTTGACATCGATGACAACATATGCGCAATAAACTCCTCCTTTGTCATTGATGGAAATAAAAAATGCCTTCTTCTCTGTTCTAAAAGATGACTGCCAAAAAAATGGCTTTATGCTAAGCTACTCCCTTTCAATGTGCGCAAATACAAGTTGCTCCCCCTTTCAATGTGTGCAACCGCAAGTTTCTCCCCCTTTAGATGTGCACAATTTCCAAATCAATATACTAAACCGTTCCCCTTTTTCAATGTGCATCAACATCAAGGTTTTGTTAGTCTCCCCCTTTGAAAATAATGACAAAGAGAGTCTTTGGATCTTCTCTGCTCCAAGTATCTAAATATTCTTTTAGCTGCAAGAACATGCGTTTCCTTAGGATTTGCTTGAAATTTGCCTACCTATCCCACTATTTGTATGATGTCAAGCCTTGAAATTGTGAGATAGAGTAAGTTGCCTATCATAGACTTGTACATGGTTTGATCTATTTTCTGGAGCATTGTCATATTTGTTGAGTTTGCAACTAGTAATCATAGGAGTGCTTACTCGTGCAGAGTTTTCCATTCCAAACTTCTTTAAGTTTTCCTTGAGATATTTACTTTGAGAAATGAAAATTCCTCTTTCTAATTGATGAATCTGTAGACCAAGAAAGAAGGAGAGTTCCCCCAACATAGACATCTCAAACTCGTGTTGCATTGCAACTGCAAACTTCTTACTCATTAATTCAATGGTACTGCCAAAGATAATATCATCAACAAACACTACAATAATTAACAAATCATTACCTTTATCCTTGATGTATAAGTTGCTATCATAAGTTCCCTTTTTGAATCATTGCTGGTGAAAATACCTGTCCAGTTTGTAATACCAAGATTTTGGAGCCTATTTTAGCCCATACAAGGCTTTCTTTAATGTGCAAACATAATTTTTTTTGTCAGTTAGATGAAAACCCTCAAGTTGCTCCACATAAACTTCCTCTTCTAGGTCGCCATTTAAAAAGGATGATTTAACATCCATCTGATAAACTTTGAACTTTTTGTAACATGCAAATGCCAAAAACATTATGATTGCTTCAATTCTTGCAACAAGTGCAAAGGTTTCTTCAAAGTCTACACCTTGTACTTGAGCATACCCTTTGCATACTAGTCTAGCCTTGTTCCTGACTATATTTCCATCTTCATTCAACTTGTTTATATATACCCATTTAGTTCCAATTACATTCTTGCCATTGGGTCTTGGGACTAGATCCCAAGAATTTGTTTTTCTTTATTTGGTCTAGTTCTTCATTCAAGGCTTTGAACCAATGGTCATCCTGACTTGCTTGCACAAAATTTTATGGTTTACTCATGGATAACAAAGAAAAATTTGTAGAACTAGATGTATCTATTAGCTTTCTTCTAGTCTATACACCCGCTTCCTTGTTTCCAAGAATATGACTCTTTGAATGATGTTTTTGAACATACCTTGATGGGGTCTTTGGATGTGATGTTTCCATTCTCTCCTCTTCTTTTGGATCCTCTTGTTATTGTTGCTCGTCCATTCCATTGACTTATAACTCATTGTTGATTGATTCATCATATTGATCATTATGGTTTTGATGTATCACTGAATGCAATGGTCCCTCATCTACTTTTACATCTATGCTCTCAATTGTTTTATGGAGCATTTTTTTGTAGCACTTGTATACTTTACTTTTGGAGGAGTATCCTAACAGGATACCTTCATCCACTCTAGAACCAAACTTACATAAGTTGTCTTCATTTATTTTAATGTAGCATTTGCTTCCAAAAATTTTGAAGTGCCTTATTGATGTACCATTTGCTTCCATAACTCATAAGGGGTTTTATTGTTGTTTACTCTTATGTGTGATTTATTGAGAATGCTAACAACAATTTGAACAACTTATCCCCAAAAATATTTGGGTACTTATGATTCATTAAGCATGGCACTGGCCATTTCTTGAACTATTATGATCATCATTTCTACAACTCCATTATGCTAAGCGGTTCTTGCAATAGCAAATTGTCCCCTCATCCCATGTTTTTCACAATAATTGTTGAATTGATCAGATGTGAATTCTCCTCCTCTGTTTGAACTTAGGCATTTTATTTTTAAGTCCATTTCATTTTCTACCTATGCTTTGAATATTTTAAAATTTTCAAAAGCCTCAAATTTATTCTTTAACAATCCAACCCAAGTCATCCTGGTATAGTCATCAATAAACACAATGAAATATATTTCACCTCGATGTGATTGTGCACTAGTAGGGCCACACATATCAATATGAATCAACTCAAGAGGTCGAGTGGTGGAGTGTTCTCTTTCCTTGAATTGAACTCTTGACTGCTTTCCAAACTGACATGACTTGCAGATAGTATTCTCAGGTTTGGAAATTTTAGGAACATCTCTTGCAACATCTTTTCTTCCTATATTAACATACTGATTAAAACTAAGATTGACCTAGTCTTTTGTGCCAAAGCCATCTCTCATCAGTTTTATCAATGCAACATTTTTCTTTGCCTTCTTCTAGAACATACACATTCCCTGAAGTTCTAATCGCCTTTACAACAATCTTCTCTGTATTCACATCCACTACTTTACAACCTTCTGAATGAAAGAGAACTTTATGTCCTTGGTCACACATTTGACTTACACTCAACATGTTATGTTTTAGACCATCTACATGCAACACATTATATGCTTTATCTTTCCCTTCTTATCTTCATTTAGTACAACAATTCCTTTTCCTCTAATTCTAGTTGGAGCATGGTTTCCAAAAGTAACATTACCACCTTTTTCTTTAGTTAGGAATTCAAAATTAATCGTGTCTCTTGTCATGTGCTTGGAACAATCACTGTCAATATACCATTGATTTTCTTGATTTTTGGCATATAGAGCCAATCCTCAATTTTCTTTGTTTCTATTTTTCTTCCTCCAAACCTTGGTAAAATCTTCTTGTCTATATTTCTTATAAATAGGCAGCATATTTCTTATGCATTCACTTGCCTTGTGTCCAAAATTATTGCATATGTAGCCCTCAAGGTCATTTAGAAGAGGGCATAATACATTATTGAAGGAATTTTGAAACATAGCCATTCGAGGTTTATTGAATCAAATTCCTTCTGTTATGTCTAAAAGTCCTACAACTCACAGCCTTATGTCCAAATTTGCCACAAGAGAAACAATATACATAGAAAAAAATTGGATCCATTTGAAAAAACTTACTTGTAGGAATTGGTCTTTGTCTGCCAACTTGATCAGATTCAGGCACCTGTTGCTTCCTTGCTTCATATTTGTTTGCATAGTTGGGTTAATCCAATTTTGACTGCTTCTTATTTTCATATTTGTATTTGTTAGGATGGTTGTTGTTTCCCTTGAGATCATTTGCATAACTAGTAGGCTTCTCACTACTTGACATGTTGATGCTTGATTCACCTTTGACAATTTTCAGAATTTCCTTATATCCTAGCCTTGTCTTGTCATTTGGAGATCTCTAATTGCGGAGAATGTTGTATAGAGTTTCCAATCCTTTTATGAATTTAATTTGAGTCTTGGATTTATCTAGATTATTTCTTAAGGCAACTATTTCTTCTTCTAGTTTGTCATAGATATTCTCTTTTTCTTTTATCTAATTCATCAATATGTCTTCCCTTATTTTATCCTCTTGTAGCTGAATTTTTAAGAAGACTATTTCTTCACTAATATCATTGTCTTTTTCTTTGTAGATTTGTAAATGTTCTTTTCTTATTATGTTATTTTTCTTGAGCCGAGAAATTTCCTCTAGAGCACTAATGAGTTCTCCTTCCATGTCTACTACAACTTCACACTCTTATGTGTCTGTTTTTTCTTGATCATATTTGTGTTGCTCCAAATCCATGAGAAGTTTTTCATATTGAATTGTAACTGGCTCATATTCTTCTTTTTCAGTGTCTAAATAGTTGTCACTATCCTATTTTGAACAAAAAGTTGTTCCTTTTAAAAGAATTTTTCTTTTTAAACTCCCTAGGTTTATCCTTGCCTTTTCTTTCTTTTTCATTGGAGTTGTTTTCTTTGAAGGGACATTTAGATGCAAAATGACCAACTTTACAACAATTAACGCATTAGAATGGTAACATACCTTTATAATTTTTAGAGTCCCTCTTCAATTTCCTTACAAAGTTAGCTTCTTCTTCATTTAAGAAGTGTTTTGATGAATTATGATCTTGAGATGTTGACGATTTGTTTGATGCCTTGAAGATTGTGTCCTTTAGATCTGGTTGTTATTTCCTGGTCCTCATCTCATAAGTAGTTAGAATTCCATGGAGCCTATCCATAGTCAGTTTATCTAGCTCATGTATTTCTTCTATAACAGAAACCTATGCATCAAGTCTTGAAGGAAGATATCTCAGTACCTTTTGAACCACTATAGCTCCTTCAATCTTATCACCTAACCCTTTCAAAGTGTTTACAACGTCATATACTCTGATAAAGAAACCTATAATATTTTCATCTTCGCTCATTCTTAGGATTTCAAATTGCATTATGTGAGCTTGAAGTTTGGCCAAATTTACTTTCTCATCTCCTTCATAATTGTTTACCAGTTTATCCTATATTTCCTTTGTGGATTCCAACTGCATTACTTTAACAAATTATTTTTTGCAAGTCTGTCTTGGATAACATTCATAGCTCTTGCATTACTATAGTAATTTTTCTTACCTACTTCATCAGTAGGAAGATTTTGTAATGTTCCCAAGACAATATGCCAGGAACATCACGGTTTGGGTGTCTTTTTAAATTGTTATTGGTTGTGGCATTTCTTCAAACACTTTGTTGGTTTACTTGTTTGTATGTGTTTACTTGTAGGTTGACCTCTTGATTTCGGCATTAGGGTTTATGTTGATGAATTTAATGTGTGTTGCGGAAATAAACAAGAATAACATAATGGAACATACCTCAACCATATGCAAGATCAACAATATGATAGACAATCCAAAATGATGCAGATCTGATATTTATTCATAATAATAAGAACCTGATACAATGATGATGTAGATCTGGAATGATCAACAGATGGATCCAATAAACATAATAGGAGCTGCTACAGAATGCTCCCGTGAAAACGATAGAAGCCTCCAAAGGTTGGATACATGATGGAGACCAAATAATGGAAGAGATCTAGGTCGTACGCAATACCAAACTCCTAACTGGGAAGGCCACGCTATGTCAGAAGACTGAAACCCTCAATAATTCGGCCCAACTGAAGAAAGCCTCCAAATGAGTCCAAACTCAGCCAAATGATAGATCAGGGTGATAGGATCCCCCTCCTGAAGTCTCAGGCCGAAATGTTATGGATAACTCCTCAAAATGTTGAATCCTCCAATAAAGTTGTGCCCTCCTGAAACCCTAAATGTGCCGAATAATTCGTCTTTGATAAAGGAGGCCTCCAAATGCCCTGAAACTCGTTAGGAAGATAGATTGAGATACTGCAAGACACTAGGTGAAGTCTCCAGGTCAAATATGAAGTATAACCTCTCCAAACTGAATAGATTTGAATCTCTAAAATGCCCTCCTTCTCTCCAATTCACCCCAATGCTCTAGTGAATCATCTGGACCATAAAACTCTCTCAAGAGGCACTAGAAATCATGGCCAAGGCCCTACAAGTAAAACCCAAGTGCTCAAATCTCCAAGAGATCTCTCAAACTCCTACAACAAACCTTCCTTCAATGAATGGTGTGCCCCCCTTGCTGGAAACCCCCAATGGTGTGCCCTCCTTCTCTTCATGTGCATGTGGCTGGTGTAGAACCCTCCTTCACTGAGTAGACCTGAACTAGAATGGTGTGGAGGAGTATTTCATCCCCAAGACCAAGCTTGGGACAAGCTAGGTGGAATATTTCACCACTGAATCGTCCTCTAGGGTTTGTTAAGTCAAAACCCTCAAAACCACCAATGTTGGGATCACTAGCTAGAAGCCAGATATCAAAAGATAATCATACATGAATCCATGAGAGAATAGAGGCCCCTGCCTCTTCTTTATACTTCCTGCTCACTTGTCTCTCCAAAGTGACTTTTGTTTTTTTAATTATTAATTAATTAATTAAATCACTTTAATTAATTAATTAACCTTTTTACCTCTGAAATGCGCCTTATCTCTCCTTGTGGATTCCCTGGCCACTGAAAGTCACTTCTCATCATCCTATCTTGTAGTGTTGTTCCTCCCGATTCCAATGAGTTATTACACTAAGAGGTTCCTCCAAGTAATGTGCCAAAAATGACCTCCTCGGTGCATTTAATTAACTTGTAGCTCAAAATACTCAAAATCATGGAAATCATCGGAATGCAACGGAACCACATCCGATCTGTGTGGAATGGATCATAATGATGAAATAAGATGAGTGATGTAAGATGGACCCCAAAATATCTCTCAATAGCTCATGTACTCGCTATAATATCCAACTGGCTACTCTGGTCATCATAACCCTCTGTAATGTAATGATGTCCCAAATTGGAGACATTACAGTCCTCCCTGCTATAATATTTCTTGTCCTCAAGAAATAACCAAATCCCTCCAAGTATAATACTAGGATACCATGTCCCCCTATAGGCCACACAGTAGAGCTCGTCCAAAGATGAATTATCATACACTCCATTGTCTAGATCCCATATCAGGAAGTGAACTGTAGTATCCTGTGAAGCATAGTCCTGAAATATATCGGCCCTGTGAATCTCTTGCACATGACACATGGCCTCATCTCGGAATGATTCCATCCTCCAAGCCCCTACCAAGATCAACATTGCCTCCATCAACTTCTCATGTTGATGCCAGAATGAGGTACTGCAAGACCTCCGTGAGACACCCTCAAGTGTTGTGCTCCCCTCAACAATGAAGATCAATGGAAAGTCAAAAAAACTTTCCCCTGCAAAGGTCCACTCCCCCTTGTCAGTTAGAGAAATGACCAAACCTGCAATCCCTGGATCCCATGCTAACCTCTGTCAAAGATCACCATGTTGTCCCTACACTACTCTGACCATGCCTGACTGCTCCATATCTATATACTAGATCCTCCACTCCCGGATCCTCAAACTGAAGTACCTATGACAATTGGACCTGTTGTCCAGAAACTGCATCTGTAAAGACATCTTTGTGTAAGTAGTACCTATCCAACCATCTCCATGTCCGATCATGATGATTAAGAGTGAAAAGTTACCTTGCTCCATCAGACAAATCCCTGTAGGCCCACTCCAAACCAACCCATGGTGGTGTATGTGGCTCTCTAGCACAACCCAGGTCATCACATAGTGAAACATCCTGCTAACCAAGTGAACTTCCGGATCCCATGGAAAACTTGGAAGTTTATCACTTCCAATCTCCTCTAACGGCTCATGTGTGAGACTAATCACTATCACAAGACCTTGGTGCTCATCTACTATCATCTGGCCTATGATGCTCACCATCACGTACCAAGTCTCAATTGGTTGCCTATGACAACCCACCTCTATCCGGATGGACGTCGTAAAAACACTCATGTCAAGTGGTCTCGACCTAGCCACTCCCCATGTCCTCAGCCACTGTATATCTCTCCTCATGTTGTTGTCCATGATAAAAGTGACTAGAAAGGATAAAAAAGACATCTGTAGCTGATCGTAGGACCGAAAAATACCACCTGCCTTGGTCAATCCCAAGGATTCAACCAAAATCACATCTATCGATACCCATGATAACTATTCGCATGTAGTCATCCCTAAATCCCAATCATCGGGTACAACCAGAAGTAACTCCTCCAACTGTTGGTAAACCAATATCCATCTCTCATCCCCCATGCAACTGCTGAAACGGTGAAGGTGAGATCTCATAACTATGTGTTGTTGCAAAAGAGTGACATCTGCATACTCCCCTAAGTGTGTATCCTCCTTGCAATCCAATACATCCGTCTGAAACTGACTGCATATCTCAGCTTGTCTCTGTGAACTATCACTCATAACTGTATGCCTCGGCATACTCGTGTCATCTCCTGTATACTCCTGTTGCACCATAGATCATGGGTGTACTACTGGATCAACCTCTACCTGAAGGTCAACCACTCTCGGAACCCAATTGGAAGTGTCCTCTATCAACTGGTGCTCCTTTGTTAGACCACCAACATCCTCTGGCAATGTGATTGACTGACATATCTGAGTATACACAAATATAGATGAAGTGGATCTCTGACAAATCTCCTTAGGAGGCTCCTCTGATCTGGACTCTAATTCTTGAAGGGTTGTCTGTGTGTCGCTAAAGAATCCTCGAGTGCTCTCCAACTTTTGAGTGAGTTTGTCCACCTCCGACTCCTGCTCCCTCAGAGCCTCATGATACATCACGCCAATCCTCAACAGGTAGTCCATGTCTGTTAACAACTATTGGTAGTTGGTCCTCATCACAGATACTCTCTCCCTGATAGTATGAAAGTCATCCATGGAAAATCCCTCATCTGAACTACCATGTGCCACTGATGTTCTCCAACAGTAATTCGTCACCAATGCATGCATGTCATCAATGCACCTAGTGGATGCCATGATCATATCTTCACTGACTCTCAATTGTCCTATCAATTAGTGTGACTCCTGGTCATAGTCATGTTGGGGTGCCACCTCATATCTCTCACTGCTAGTGCCAACACTGGAATCCCCAACAACACTCTCTGCAAAAGATGAAGAGCTCAACTGCCCACTGTCTATTGTTCCACTGGTTCCTCTTGTATGCCACTGCACCTCATCGCTAGATGTTATCTCCCTTTGAATCACACTGTATTCTATATGAGCAACTGTATCCTCCTGTGCACTCACCCTGCTACTATCAACTGCGCCTCGATTCCATATAGATGTTTCCAGACACATGCTATGATCATCCTGATCAATGAAGAGTACATCCTCATCACTTTAGGCTAGTCTTGGAAGTAAGTGTCCCATCAAATTGTAAGTATCCATAGTCTACTCAACTAATGGAGTCTTTGAAAGAGGCGACTCAATCTCCTCATGTTGATAGGTATGTATAAGGTCCACTGTCTCCAAGTCGTGTCTCTCCTCTTAGGTCTGGGGATCCATATTTCCATGGTGTGCATCCCTCACACATGGCTCCTCCATCACATCTGAAATGCCACTGATATCCTCCTGTGACGTGGCTATCATGGGTGTCTGAAAAGATGACAGACGTGTCACAACCCTCCTAGGAAGATCATTATCTCTCGGTGCTAACACATGTGAATCCCCACTAGTGTCTCTACTCTACTGAGGTGTAGGGTCATCAACACCATGTGATATGTCTGCTACAATGAAGATGTTGTCATATTGTCCCTTCGACTATTTATCCACTACACAAGGGTCACCATCCTCCCCAATCGTGCCATAATCACTAGTATCTGCAAGTGTGCAAGATTCACTATCCTCCTCAAGCATGCTAGAATCACTAGCCTATGTACTAGCATCATCGCACTGCTCCAAATAAGCATATAGCTCTAGCTCTGTTTCCTCACACACCTCATCCTCATTGTCATTGTGTACCTCAAAAATATGCTTCTTACCTTTACCCATACACCTATGATCTGGTTCCCAAGGCACCTTGCAACTGTAGCAAAGTTCTATGCTCCTAAGGGGTGTGGGGTTTCTCTATTCTTCCATCCATCTAGATTCTCTGGCTCTCTTTTCCTCTGCCACGATGATCCCGTGTAAAACATCCTCTTCACTTCAACTGGGATTTCTTAAGGCTACATATTGTGGAAAGGTTATTTGAGCCCTAGTTTCCTTACTAAGGCCAGAATATTTTATCTCATGGTAAATTATCTCAAGGTATATCTTGTCCATTTCTCCTTATGGAAGAACCCTCTATGGCTCTGCATGCATGTGTTAATTCCCACTGGCTGGAAAGAATCTAAGCTCTGATACCACTGTAATGTTCCCAAGCCAATATGTTAGGAACATCTCGGTTTGGGTGTCTTTTTAAACTGTTACTGGTTGTGGCATTTCTTCAAACACTTTGGTGGTTTACTTGTTTGTATGTGTTTACTTGCAGGTTGACCTCTTGATTTTGGACTTAGGGTTTATGTTGATGAATTTAATGTGTGTTGCAGCAATAAACAAGAATCTTTCATAATGCAACATACCTCAACTATATGCAAGATCAACAATATGATAGACAATCCAAAATGATGCAGATCTGATCTTTATTCATAATAATAAGAACCTGATACAATGATGATGTAGATCTGGAATGATCAACAGATGGATCCAATAAACATAATAGGAGATGCTACAGAATGCTCCCGGGAAGACGACATAAGCCTACAAAGGTTGGATACACGATGAAGACCAAATACTGGAAGAGATCTAGGCCGTACGCAATACCAAACCCCCAACTGGGAAGGTCACGCTATGCTGGAAGACTGAAACCCTCAATAATTTGGGCAAACTGAAGAAAGCCTCCAAATGAGTCCAAACTCGTCCAATTGATAGATCGGGGTGATAGGATCCGCCTCATGAAGTCTCAAGCTAAAATTCTATGGATAACTCCTCCAAATGCTAAATCCTCCAATAAAGTTGCGCCCTCCTAAAACCCTAAATGTGCCCAATAATTCGGCCCTGATGAAGGAGGCCTCCAAATACCCTGAAACTCTCTAGGAAGATAGATCGGGACACTGCAAGACACTAGGTGAAGTCTCCATGTCAGATCTGAAGTATAACCTCTCCAAACTGAATAGATCTCAATCTCTAAAATGCCCTCCTCTCCAATTCGCCCCAATGCTCTAGGGAATCATATGGACCATAAAACTATCTCAAGAGGCACTAGAAATCATGGCCAAGGCCCTGCAAGTAAAACCCAAGTGCTCAAATCTCCAATAGATCTCTCAAACTCCTACAACGAACCTTCCTTCAATGAATGGTGCACCCCCCTTGCTGAAAACCCCCAATGGTGCGCCCTCCTTCTCTTCCTGTGCCTGTGGCTGGTGTAGAACCCTCCTTCACTGAGTATATTCGAACTAGAATGGTGTGGGGGAGTATTGCATTCCCGATACCAAGCTTGGGACAAGCTAGGTGGAATCTTTCACCATTGAATTGTCCTCTAGGGTTTGTTAAGTCAAAACCCTCAAAACCCCCAATGTTGGGCTCACTAGCTAGAAGCCAGATATCAAAAGATAATCATACATGAATCCATGAGAGAATAGAGGCCCTTACCTCTTCTTTATACTTCCTTCTCACTTGTCTCTCCAAAGT
>SNQJ01S0188653.1:0-18439 GCA_010110895.2 Picea sitchensis
CTCCAGTGCAGATGGATTCAGAGGAGGAGGAAGAGACACAGCCGCTGGAGCACAAGAAGAGAACATTTCCCATGTTCCCACAGCTTCCAGATAAATCCATGTTGATAGGTAAATATGTCAACAACATCTTGAGTGCTACCTTCATCAGAGACCCATTGGCCAAGAAACCCAGGATGCGGCTCTCCCAAGTAAAGGTTCTGAATTCTCAACCGATATCGTCCACCATTCCTTATACTTGAGAAACGACTCGAGTGACCCAAATTATTGATATCCAAGATTACCCTGAGCCTGACACCACTCCATCGACCACCATCATTATTGAAAAACCCCCATCACCCCCACAATCCTAGTCGCCACCTCAAGAAATCACCATCCCATCTGAAACCACTGACCTGAAGCCCATGCATTTGGACCCCCACGAGCTACCCGAATAGAGACTAGAACTCATTGGTCCAAACCCTGAAGCCTAGAGCCAACAAATTGTCCCTTTTGTACCAATTCAGGACACTCCACCTTCAACGAAGATGCAAACTGTACTAAAACCTAAAGTCCCAAGTCCTCAACGCACTCCCTCAATGACCAATGTTGAGGGTGCTATTCAAACGAGTGCAACCCCAAAAGTTGAGGTCCATAAAGAGGCAGAAGTATCAAAATTCCAAAAGGAACTTGACATGGCATTATGATAGAGTGCAACATCGTTTCATGAACAAATGGAGATAGTACTATAGAACCCACAACAATGCGCAGAGTTGATGCAAGTATGCATGGAAAGAAAATAAGAGCTACCTTTCGTGCCATCATCCTTGAGGTTGAGACTTGCCCTAGGTCCATATACAGGAGAGGAAGAGGTGGAGACACCTTCATAGAATTCAATGACCAGTGGACTCCCACTGCAGGTCCGAGTACCCAGGGAGGCCACCACTTCTTCTGCTGACATTTCACAATGTCCATCAACACAAATAGTAGTTATGATTAGAGCCTCAACTGATCAATTGGAGCAGAGGCTCCAGCAGGTTGAAAGGGATGCAGAGTTTGCAAGGGAGGAAGTAATCCTTTCCCAAGAACACTGGACACAAGAGGAATATGCCAAGGTCAAGGCAGAGAAGAAACTGGAAAGAGTCAAGGAGAATCTTTCCGAATCATGTCCAAAGATAAGGAAGGAATCACCACAACTGCCAGAATCTAGTGCCGTAGGAGAGCCTGAGCAACAGATTGAACTACTCTAGGGAGCATGGTCACAACTGGCCATTCGCGCAGAGAACCTGGAGGTACATCTGTGGGAGAGTCAACACGAAGCGGAGAAGCAACCTCAGAAACTTCAAGAGCAGATGGAAAAAGTAGTGATGGAAGGAAATAATGCTATAGCAACACTGTACAAACGAACGACATAATACACAAGGATCTTTCGCGAAGTTAGCGAATGGATGGGAATCATTGCAAGGTGCAACCAAACTCTGGAGGATGTGCACATAAATATACAGTCGTTCAACGAAGAATTTGTTGTCACCATGGACCCGCTGGAGCTGCAGTAAAAATTTGATTAGATCCAACAGGAAGATAACGAGCTGCATAATATATTCGAAGCACAATCAATAGCTAAGAAAGAGCTATGGGAATTTCGACCCGTCGTTCAGAAAAAATACATGCAGATGCATCAGGTAGATGTTACAGTTGATTTCGAATGGAACTCCTTGGTCACATCCAATCCTAAAGGATACATTATAGATGCGACTCAACAATTCATAGCTGGAGCCTCACTCCTTACCAGGAAGTGGCCGGACAAAATTGTGGGTTTTCAAGAAGTCAGGAAGAGGGCCTTGGATTTGGTCCCAAAGTTGGGTCCTTCATTTGAAGAGGCGGAAAAGGAAAGAGCACAAGAAAAAGTTGAAAGAAAAGAGGAGACATAGGATAAAGGAAAGAAACAAGCACTCCCAGAGGTCGTGGAATAACCAAGGACTTGACTCAAGGGAGATTCAAGGATTGTGGTCAGAGCCTGTTGGGCCCATCGTTTTTTGTTAGAAGGTGCGCAAGGAGGACTACAGTCCAAATTTTGATCAAACACAAGTTGTGCAAGCCATAAAGGAGTTGGACAGTGGAGCAAGCAAAGAAACATAAAATGGTTGGAAAGAGGGACAACACAACAACAACAAGGCAAAAGAAGTTGCAACATAACAAGAAAAAGAAAGGATGTGAAGTCTAAAGGCAGAAGATCCAAATTAGCCTATATATATGAGATGTATATGATTGTAAAGGGTTAGCTGGGATAAATGATATAGATGGGTAGATGGCGTAGAGGGTGTAGATAGATTATCATCTACTCCATGTAGGTCCTGTGATTGTAATTTGTATCCATTTTGGGAAACAGGTAGATAGATCTCTAAGGAATGAGTCCGGAGCAAAAAATATTGTAACAGAGTAATAACTTGTATCTGTCAAATTGTATCTGTCAAATTGTATCTGAGAATCTCTTTTGATAATATATATGGAGGGATCTGGAATCTTGAAATATTCTGTGTAATTATCTGTTTATGATTATGAATTGTCTGTTTACTTTACTTCTTTATGTATGATAAGATCAATACACTATAACTGTGTGAAAATGTTGTCGCAACTTCGTTGTCTTTATTACTAGTTATGAATGAGTTCATTATTGTTCTTTGGTTAGTTCATATTGTGCAAGGTTATGGTGAATCTTGAAGATTCTGGAAACCTACCTAAGTATTCTCTTTTCCCTTCCCTATATTCTTATCTTGGTTGCTCTTTGGGTGAGACTTCTTCTCTTAGGATAAGATGAAAATGCCAATGCTCTAGAATACTCGGTACCTTTTGTTGGTAACCTGAGAGGGACGATGGTCCGATCAATTCCGTGCCAACACTGTCCATACCTTATTTTTCTTCTTCATCAAGGCACCAAGCTCCATGAAACACCTTGTTACATCATTCAGTCACTACAACCCAAGGTCTGCAACAACATGACCCAACAATTGTGTATAGAGAAGCCCAACATAGACACGTCTCAGCAAGGTATGTTCACATCAAGGCTTCAACTCAACTCTATGATATGCAAAACTCTGTCTAAGTCACCTTCTCCATGAAACCAGTCGAACCCAAATTCACTGCCCTATCTTCTTCACGCCCTAACTACTTCTGCATTAGGACACCATACACACACCTCCTGACTATTAAATCATCTTGTTGTTAAGATACTTGTATAAGTTTGCAAAGAGTCACCTTGTCTGAAGGTTGTGATTGTTGTCCACAAAACAACTGACTCAACTGTTGTTCTCAATGATGAACAACATGAAGCTATCAAGGTGAAAATGTGCTCAACCAACTACCCTGTGACCCAAAATTTTCTCTGATACTAACTTTCACACTGGTGGAGAGCTCAGGTGGATGGAAAAAACATCCATTGTCTCCAACGACATGCGACACTGCAACTTTTCAAGTCGGTGGAAAGACCACACCAGTTTACTTGGCCCGAACTACGCCTTACTCTTATATTTGTTCAAAATTTGTGTTTTCATCTGTACTTATAACATACAACAAGTAAACAACACATCCATACACAGTAAAAATGAATATGCAAGTGGGCAACCAAACTGGCCTTGTAATACCCCTGTTTCCCCCAACTTTTATTTAATCATTATTTATGATTACCATGCTATGGCATGTGAACAATGTAAATGTATTATTGTTTATATTTCCAAAAACTGGCTATGGGGGTGAAGCCTTGAAGTATTGGCCATGATATCACTAGAGGAAAGAGTGAGGAAACTATAGAGAGGGTTCATTATGTCAAATTACCCAAATTCTCCTTGCTGAAATAATAAGCCTCATCCTGTTCTCAAAGAAAAATCAGTCAATGAAAGAAGGACTGGTGGTTGAAAAATCAACTACCCCAATGAATGGAAGCATGGAGGGTTTTGTTGAGGAGACAAAAATATGTCAGCCTGAAGTACCACAAATCGTAGTTTCCTGCAGACCCAGATTGACCCAAGTTCCTTCTGACAGAAGGAACAAGACAGGTCCAGAACATCCCTGGGGAAAAAGGAGAGGGCGTTCAAGAGAAGAAATGATATACCATTCAGAAAGAGGAAGAGCACGAGAGGCTCTCTAGTTGAGAATATTAATCAAAGGATTAGGTTGTTTTGGTTACTAGAGAGAACCAAAGGAGGAATTCAGTCTCTGAGGAAGATAATTTCTGAAAATAATGCACTGGTGCGTGCAATAGAAAGATCAGATAACTCATGGAAGAGTTATGAACTGGAGCATAGAAGACCCGAAACCCAGACTAGAGAAAAAGAGGGTTGAAAACTTGGTGCTGGATGGAAAGAAACTAGTGCTGGAAGGAGAGGGCGTCGAGGGACAATATAGCTATGAAGGGACTCTCTTGCATAGAGGAAATCCAGCTTGGAAGGCATATGATAAACCTTGTGGATGCCCCGAGCTCAGTGGGAAAGAAATGAGACTTCTACTGTTGCCAGAGAGGTGTAGGGGGGTAACCTCCCCGATACCGTTCTTGAGTTTGGAAAGAGAACCCAAAAAACCTGATATGAGAAGAAGGTCATGAGCTTGATGCTGAGAGAGAACCTGATAAACCTCACAGAGGATGTGATAGAGAGAGGATCTATAAGAAATTTGCAGAATTTTCCCTAGTGATATCATGGATTGGCATGGGGTGGCCAGAGTGATAAGAGTGAATGCCTCTGAGCCTATGGTTGGATGGAGAGGCGAACACCCACAGTCGGTTGGATGGCTGCAACTTGTAATAGATAAGTATTTCATATACCATGTGCACTTGAATTGAAATGCATGATTTAAATGATTTTATTTTTGATATACATGTACCTCCTGGATATAGGAGGGTGATGCTATGATATTGTTTCAAAATGTGCCTCGCGTGAAATTGATGGTAATAATGCTTATTGTTCTTCTGTAAACTGCTGCATTTGAATGGTTGTAAGGTGAAAAGTTTTGGCCGTTGCGCTGGTTGGAAAATCCTCAAGGTGTTTTCCCAAGGATCAAATTCAAAGTTTTAGAGTCAGGACAGACTCCATGGAACTACTATAGTCCCATTGATCCCTTGAAAATACCTTTCCCTATTATAGAACTTGATTTCTGTGAATGGGAGGTGCTTCCTTCAAACCAATCATCCAAGCAACCACGAGCTCATGTCCACGGCCTTAACCAAATCTTGGATAAGAGTTATGAGTGTATCCTTTGGAGCTTAACAAATTTCCATAGGAGTAGGAGCATGGAACCCTTAACTACACTTAAAAAGGAGATAAGTTATTGGGGACTCCGGGAGTCCCGAGCTTCGAGGTGAATGAACATTGCAACATGCTAAATGTGCCGAAGGTGATCTATTGAAATAATAACTTGACGATTGACCAACAGTTGGATTTCATTTACTAGTTATCATGGGATTCATCCCCTTGTTAAACCCTGATCCACTTCTTGGTTGCAAAGTAACATGAGTTGTATATATGAGAATATTCAGGATCTCCCCTAACCGTTGGATCTACATCGTGGTTATTTTGGTGTTGACCCATTCCGGGAGAAAAAGGGTGTTAAATGGTTAGAACCTCTGAACACCGAACTTGTGAAGTAACATGGTACGTGGATCTAAGGATCCTTTAGGAGCCTTCTCGACCATTAGATTGAGTGTTAGTGGAAGGATAGAGTAAGGGAAGGGATGATTGACAACAAGTGGTCATTCTACCTTATGATCCTCCCAGTTGGTTACCCCCAGGACTAAAGACTTAGGATTGCGTGGATCACGAGAGTGTGGAGCTATGAATCCCCATCAACCATTGGATCAAACCAGGGAATATTATAGGTCATCTGATCATTAATCGACTCTCTGGCTAAACCCCACTTCAGGTGATTTAGGATGCAAGGTATGGAGTTTCCCTGAAGGCCGAAGGCCGGACTGACGTAAGAAAACAACGTGGCCAAAGTACATAGTGGAGTCCGACCATATGACAGAGCCACTACATGTCAGTACATGGCTAATCCATGTGTCCTGTTGACTCATCATGTATCTCATAAGGTCAGAGAGATGGGTGCCATGTGTCAAGGTGGCATCATCTCCACGTATCTTCCAGGTGGCAGATGGTAGTAGAAACACTCATGCAGAACACCACGTACGCAAAAGGGACCCAC
The DNA here is from genome assembly GCA_010110895.2 of Picea sitchensis. NCBI lineage: Eukaryota > Viridiplantae > Streptophyta > Pinopsida > Pinales > Pinaceae > Picea > Picea sitchensis. Next base: position 6,169 of record SNQJ01S0188653.1, read on the forward strand.
TCTGGGAGTTCAGGACTTCAGAACTCCGGGTTTTTGGAGTAATAAGAATCAAGCTCCAAATGGGACGAAGGCCGGAGCCACATGGGAGGACTTTAGGGTTCGGGACTTCGAAGGATTTGCAAATAGAGAAAAGTGGTTGAAGCACCAAAGTGTCGAAGAACCAAAGTTTCCCCGGTTGTAGTGTCAAGATCTGATAGGATGGGCCCATGTGCATCATGGTGATGTAGAATGTATAGATAGCTCCATGTGGTATCATGGGATTGGACATGAATTAGGTGTGGGACTCCACCTCTCTAGTCAAGTCCAAGCGATGTGTTAAGTGCATGTAAATCTTAACTGTTAGATTCAAAGGTGTATAGAACTCCACCATAGATTCTGGAGTAGAGAGAGAGGCTCCAGGACTTCAGGTCTTTGAGAAGCTTTAGTGTTGTACAATAGAGCATGGAAAGGCCGAATTCCGGAGGAATAGGTTCTAGCACTAGTCGAATGGTAAGGAAAAAGGGAAAAAAAAGAAGCATCGAGGTTGGGGAAGTGAATAAGCCCGTGATGAAGCGACAAAGACTTTCCCCTGAAAACCCTTCTTCCATGACCACGTCATTTCCAAAGGATGACGATTGGGGCCACGAAAGTTCCATGTTGGATGGTACAAGGAAAGTGAAGCCACGTGGCGAAGGCGGTGGCCATTGACCAATGACACCCTAAAACCTTCGGAAGGCCATAACTCTCGAATTAGAACTCATTTTTGGACGAGTTTATAGTCATTGGAAATCTCTCGAAGAGCAGAAGGAAATGGTTCTCTTATCCTAGGGATTCAAGAAGTTGCGGAACTGAGAAATGTTTTATACCCCATCCCTTAAAAAAGTACTTAGGGGTCAGGTGTGTTACAGAGTGATATCAGAGCGGGCAACAACACTTGGCCTTCTTGGGATCACGAAAGAGTCGAGTAATGTTTATTTATTAGAAAAAAATGAAGGGAGAGGGAACCCTAACTTAACATATCTAGTGGAGCATGGTTCAAACACAAGCCTAGATGTCCCGAAGAACAGTCATAAGACTATTTTACCAAGGCTAAGATGAGCCTGTTGAGAATATTACTGTCGCACACAAATTATCTTGCATAAGTTCCTTGAGGAGAAGGATGCAGATTAAAATTCAGTTGGGATTTTACCCAATGAGATTGAATCATGATAGATTGGCGTAGAAGAAGCCTATCATTTCTTTTGGGAAATGATAGCCAGTCCTAAAAAAGTGGGATTATGTTGAGGGGAATTAATAATAAAACTTGGATACAAATGGAATAAACATGTTTTAAGGAATACTTGAGTCCAAAAGAAAAATGGATTGAATAGGTGGTCGAAGTTGCCTAAAAGTGGGCTTAATGAAGCCTCCGTTAATTAAAAGTGTTGATTAAATGAAGGATTTGGAATTGGGAGTAAAATCCTCCATGTCTAGAGGCCTTATGGAAGTAGGTGAGATCAACCTACTTGATCTGTCATAACTAAGAAAAACTTCCTATTGGGGTAATCCCTCCTTGTAAAATAAAAGAAGTCATGTGGAATGAGAATGAACCTCATGAAGAAGTGGAATGGAATGAGCAAGTTCAAAAAGATCGTGGTTGTGCTAAAGCCATGTAAATCCCTATTAACTAAGGGTAGTTCTATGCATGAAAATGAAAGAGGTAAGTAAGTGGAACCCGTCTGCACTGCATACATGGGTATAATTCTTGGTGCATGAAGATAAGTTGAAATGTATATCGCAAAGATAGAGCATGCATATGACATGCATATATACTTATTATAGTCTTTCATTGAATGTAAAATATGGTGATGTCATATGTAATATGGTTTGTGATGATCCGACTATGGAAACATAAGTTAAAGGTTGATGATGTTGAGTACATAGTGCCTTATGAGGATAAGGTATAAGGATTAATGAAATGTTGATATTAACTATGGTAAAGGAAGTTTTGGGACACTTCTAGATGACTAGTGGGCCAGGTTGAAATCCATAGGTGGATGGTATCCATATAAGGTATGGCTTGATATTCTCAAGTAGTAGTGAGAGAGAATCTAGAAAAGGATTCCCTCGATAAAAGGTTTGTTAACCAAAATTGGTTTGAGGGATGAAGAAAAAGAAGCTTGATAAGATATCTTGTTTCCTTGGGAATTGTTGGAATTTCCCAGATGGTACCAGAACTTGGTTGAGAGGCCGAGTGCATCATGGGTGCCGACAAGTGTCCACTCATGGGTGGAGGGGGGCCATAAGATATGGTTGTTGATAAGGGGGAGGAGGGTAATAAGATGTACCTCCATACATCAGTGGATATTGGGGTGTACCATACATGGGTGGTGGTTGTATGTACTAATTATGGTGTGTTGTGGTACTGATTAATCCATCCGCCGTGTGAGACATCCCAGGTTTGTCCTGGCCGAATGGTACAGGTCTCGGGGCGTCATGTAGTACTATGTATAAGTAACCTGACTGAGCATAAATGAGGTCATACTGTTGAGCCTTGTTGATGGCTTCCTCTTCAATTTAGGGGAAGGTGGAGGCCACATCTTTGACAAGGAGAGAGACGAGTGATCTGAGAAACCAATCGAGGCATTGTTCTTTGGTGGTTTATGCTTTGCATAAACTACGTCATCGATGCCATTCTTGAATGTGGTCAGCAATATGTGTGGCTGAGGTTTTATTAAACTCAGAGAGAAGTTCTAGACCATTGTCATGACAAACTGGTAGTTGAAAGAAGGTCAAATTTTATTTGGCCAAGGATTCAAAAGTCACATGGGACCCTAATTTTTCGTCCACATACCATTTGGATGATGGACTAGTGAGTGTGCGTTGAAATAACCTTATATGGATGGAGTCGTCCATGATGCTATTTGAAGAGAATCATAAGTGGAAGGTCGTGATATGGTTGGTGGGATCTTCTCCCGACTTTCCTTCAAACTTGGGAATGTCTGAAGGTAGTTTGGTAGGCATAGCGGGCCATGTGGGGTCATGCAATATAGGGTCATTTATGAGTTTACTCAAATCAGGTATGTTGATGGAGGCCAAATATGGCATGTGGAGTGGTGGTGGAGGACTAGTTCCAGCCATGGTGTGAGCAGGTTGTGTACCTAACCCTTGAGGGGGGTTTGGTGGGGTTGTACTTCCCCCTTGATAAGAAGTTTTCCCCCTGCTTCCTTGTAAAGGAGAGCTAGTGCATGGTTGGCCTTGGGAATTAGACCCAAGTAAAGTGGAACCAAGCAAAGCTGATCCAAAAATAATAGCGCTCACAGGGGTGTGAGATGGTTGAGCCGGTGAGTTGGCGAGACTAGGAACTCCTCCTAGGATAGGAGAGAGATTTTGCAAGCATCTAGATCGACGGGGATTCTGTGGGTCCCCTATTATGTCCTACTAGCAAAGTGAACGTGTGCAAATGGTGATGAGAGAAATTAAATGAGAAAGAGACTTGAACCTTCACAATATATCTTACAATCTCATGTAATCAAATGAGCATCATATATATATATCAATTTGAAAGAAGCATACATGTGGGTAGGTGGATTTTGTCCGCATGGGAGAAAAAAGAAAACAAATGCTTGTGTCCTAAAAAGACGTAAGGTTATTCCTCTCAAATATCACTGGACCTTCCAATAACACTCAACAATGGGGTCTGAAGCCACCATAAGAGGAACTAGTGAAGGATGAAACGATCAGTTATAATGAGGGGTAGAGGGTGCATATCTTGAAAGAGCTGGCGATATTTCCCAATAGCCACACAAAATCCGATCAAGGTGCAATTGCAGCCCATAATTTCCACCCGGGTAGATGTCCTAAAATTTGGCCACTAGGTACCTCAGTCAAAGTGTCGCATTTAGATTTTCGGCCTCAGAAATGGGGCATGGGTTGGATCCCTTCCAAGAGGTGGGTGCCTCAAGGGGGGATGCATAGAACAACCGGACCTCAGCCTTCGACCCTTCATGGTTATTTCCCTACCTTATGGTGTTAGGAACACTTGACTTGGAGGATTTAAAAGTTCCCTATTTGCCAACTTCTAATGTTTGAAGATGTGAGAACCAGATAATGGGGGGTTATTTGGATTCCTACCCCCGAGATCCTACCTAGACTAAAATATTTCTTTTGGTACCTCCTGTGGAGGAAAACTTAGTTAGTTTTTAGAAAAAAATTAGATGTGGTTGTTTGAGAGATTGGGGGTGTGAACCAACCTCGTTTGAATTAAGTGGGTATGGATAATTTCTTCAAGAAATAGTGGGAAGTTTCAGAATCCCTTTGGAAGAAATCTACTTCAACCTACACAATTCAAGATGAAATTATGTGAGTGAGGAGTAACTTTGTGTGTGAGCAAGTGATAAAATGTGCCAAATTTTAATAAGTTAGGTGTCACCTTGCAACATGTGGACTTCCTGTGGTCCTTACAAGTGTTGATGACCTATCTTAATAGATGTCATTGGTACAACCTTGTGGAATTTTAAAGTCTTTAAAGAACTAGCATGTGGACATATGGGTCCTTACCAATCCTTTAAACTCTTTAATGTGATTTAATCTAAGAAATCTCCACAAAACTATCTTAGATTTCAAACATGTGGGAATGTATGGGCCCGTTACTATAATATTTAAGCTCCTCTAGTGATGTAAACTAAGAAAGTAGCTTCAAAACTATCATAACTTTGCAACATGGGGGCATGTATGGGCCCTTACAAATTTAAGATGTTTGAAAAAGAAACTAAGAGGATCCCTAGGGGGGCTTTGTCCTCTCCTAAATATTTTGTTAAGGGAGATGAAATTCCCCCTTAATCACTTTTCTAATTCTCAAGATCGCTCTATGGTGTGAGAGAAGAGCATACTTAATGATTAAAGTTTGATTTCTGGTCCCAATGCAAGTGTTTTTATATGTGATAGTAAAAGATCTCAACTTAACTTTTACAATCAAAACAAACCATCCATGTGGAAACAAAAGAAAAAGAGGAGAAATATGGTTCTTTTTAACTCCCTAAGTTCCTATGTTTTGACTAACCCTTCATGTGGGAAGGGAATCTAAGTGTGGTGCATATACAAATTGCATAAAAGCAATATTTTTAAGGCTAGGGGCCTTCAAAACATCACAAAAAACTCTTACAATTTCAAGACTATGGACATATGCGTGGGCTTTAGTTTAGACAAAGGTGCAATGTGTGCAAAATACGCAGAATGTGCAGCAAACAAAAGACCTTTGGGCACACTTTGCGCAGAGAACATAAGTGTTGTGGGTGTACAATTCTTTGAATGCACGTCTGTAGGATGAAATACCCGCGCACGTTCTGATACGTGTCGCGGGGGGGGGATTTTAAGTGGAAGTTTCCTCTTCCAGCTCCAAACTTGGCTCTTTGCAGGTAGGGCTAGGCCAGTTATGATCCCTGCAAGGATAATAGGTAAAAAATAAGTGCTTAAACAACCCAAATAAGGATGAAATTGATACCTTATCCCCAATATGGTCTACAATCTGTTGTATCCTTTTCGTCACTTAAATGAGAAAAAGAGGGGCACTTGCAAGTCTAGTTGGGCCTGCTAGATAGGACAGAGGTTAGTGTATGAAACAAATGATTCAATCACATGAAATAAACAAACAACTAAGCTAACAACAACTAAATAAATAAAACTAAAATGCATGAGGAAATTAGAACCAAAATTAATCAAACAAATGATCTATAATCATGCCACCAATGGAGAAGTATATTAGTGTTCAAACACCGCAGAGAAAGGGGGACTTATGGATCCCCTCTTCCTCCTTGGGAGGGCTCTTGAGTCCCCTATGTGAGAGCTCTTCTTACAAATGGTAAACTAGAAAGTAAATGGTGAATAAATCCAAGTTTATTCCCTCAAGAGGTGAGGTGAATAACTTAATGAGATGATGCTAGTATGATCCAAGAAGAAAGGAGGTTTCTTGTAGGAGAATAGAGGCAGCATAACAATACAATGATATTCTTGAATTCATAGTGCACCCATGGCCTCTTTTATAACAATTCTTTGAGGTAATATCCAACCGGTCTTTAGTGTGAACAAGGGGCCCTTTAGGGCACCCTTGGGTCTTTGACCAGCCCCCCATTTGGATTAAACTTGGATTTGAGGGTCAAATAAATTTGGGAGTTGGTCTAGAAGTGGGTGAAGGGAAGAAAAGAAGCATAAATGCAACATTCATAGGAGTGTGCATATTTTCTCGTACACATTCACGTATTAAGCACATGTGCGATTTTATGGATTTTTTGGACTGCGCACGTGCGTGTGCTTCCTTTAATGTTTCAACACATGTTAATTTTTTGACTAGTTATGTAGTTTGTGCCTTTTGGAAATGCATTTTTGGGGTTGCAGGTGAACTAATAAGTGTTTGGAAATGTTGTATTACTGTAACCATTTGCGGACAAAATTTCAGTGATAACAATATTGAAAGCCATCGATGCTTCCAGGATCAACCGTATCGTTCCTAGTTTATTTCTGTCAAGAACCTCCCATTCTTCAACCTTCATGGCCATCAGATTCTTTCCTATTCCACCCAATGGTAGGAATAGATCCTTCTGATACAAATAATCTTCCATTTGCATCTTCCATAACTGGTAGTTTTGGCCATTAAATTTCTCGACCCTAAAATTTCCATGTTCCTCCATTGCTCCCACTTGAACCAGGAACCCTCTTTTCCTGCAAGTTACATTTCGCTCTGATACCAGTTGTTAGAAAAACAAGATCATGCAACAATAAAATAAAACAAATGCAGAAATAAAACACAATAGATACACAATAAAATAGAGACACACATATAAATGGTTCACCTAGTGTGGGCTACGTCCACTAGAGAAATTTCCAGGTCCTATCTTTATTATTATCCAACAAATGAAGGGATACAACCTATAGCACACCCACTATAACTTCATCTTCTTTTTCTCACAGTCTCCTCACTCAGAATACAATATTCACAATGATGCATAGGCTTAATACATTTCTTCTATAGCGGGAAAACCCTCTACGGACTACACCAAGGGTCTAAAGTGTAGGCAGAGCAAACCATCTAAAGTCTCCTTATTTTAATCACTATCCCAACATTAACCCACAATCATACATAGAAGATAAGAGAGAGGGATCCGGTAGGCCTACCTTAAACTCCACGTCCGGTGTCGATCCCTTTGTGCTTCGTTGTTTCCTGACTGCAAATATCCTCCCAAGGCTAACCTACATTTATCAAAAGACCAATAAGAAACTACAAGCATGCATTCTACATATGGATTAGTGGGCTATAAATCATAAAAAAGAAATGTAAACAAATCATATAAGTTTAGGACGTCATTTGGCAGGACATAAAAAGTACTTCTTTATATTAATCTCACAAAAAGTCACTTACAACATGAGACCGACACTGCTCCTCGAACTTGGTCCTGTGATCCTCTTCACCATGCACCAACTGCTTCCACGTCTTCTTCTTCTCTTCAGTTCTCTCTTAGGGAAATGGTAAAGGGATTTGTAATTGGAGCAAAGGGGGACTGATAAAATGGGCATATTTTCTTTGCTCTCGTGATTTTTTTGAAATAGGACCCCAACCCCTTATTTTATAGGCCAAAAGAGATAGTAACAGTTGGGGTAACTGGCTATGGGAGGTCAAACGGTTAAGTAACGACCCATAACCCAGTATCCTATGCAATTTTCATTTTTTTCGCGATATTCTGTGAGTGTACAYAGGCTGTAGTGGCTCAACAAGCATGTGTACATGGACAATAATGGTGTAGGGCGTGTACACCTTCAAAACAATGGKTTTTAGAAGAGATGTCCAGTGATGGCTTGGCAAAGATAGCAAGTTTAGATGGATTGATGCCAGGTATGCATGTTTGGTGCAATTTAGGGTTATAAYAGATGCCCCCTAATGTGTGAGGTCAGAGGAGAATCTGATGGCCAAAATACATTACAAATATTCACCAATGTACGAAGCGAGTGAGTCCAGGGACCAGAGTTCAGGAGGTGCCATCTACAAAATAAAAATTTGTCTCACCAAGGAGGGCATACCCATGCTCGGGATGAAATAAAATCATGGCTGCCAATCAAATACACTATAGATCCATGTCATATAACTATATAAAGTGTACCTGTGAGTAGTACACAGTGGATCTACATCTCAAAAATCAAAATATATACAAGTATAATATCCATATTCAAGAAGCCAATGACGCTCGATGGATGGAGATGAGGTCTTCAGATCTCGAGCAACAAATTCAAAATCTTTAAAACTCAGGTAGGAGTGTAATATGAGTGTAAGACTTCACTACCCAGAGGTTTTTGATGGCTCATTGGGAATAGATAAGAGGATCTTGATGATCAGGCATATAACTTCATTGATTTTGAGCAAGGACTTGATTGGTATTTCAGGGTGGTCGGGCATGAGGAAAAGAGACAAATTGCAGAAGGGCTGACTCAAGTTTAGTAAGACTTCCCTTGGACAAAAGCACAACAAAATATGAGACTCAGGGAGCATGGAATTGACATAAGTTCATGATGCAGGAGGCAACGCGAACTCTCCAAATTTTTATAAGGGTAACCAAATGGAGGAGGACATAACTCTATGTAGAGAGAACCACTTCCTAAGGTCATATTGAATCCTAGAGCTTGATGAACAAATGGAAGGATGTGCTTTGTCCAAGGGAGACTCATTGTGTTGTCAACAAAAAGAAAATACTTTTCCCTTCCTCGTTTTGGGGTATATTTGATTTTTTTTTCTTTTTCAATAATTGTGGAAAGTTTTGAAAAAGAAGAAAGAATGCTACGTTACAAAGGAGGATTGAGTGTCACAAACATACTAGTTCCAAGCACAAGGAACACATTGATGCTCAGAGAAAGGGGACATATGCAGGAAAAGGACACTTGGGAAAAATTCTCCATGGGTCAAGGTGTCAAGACACAGAGGCAAAGTACTACAAGGCTTGCGTATGAGGCATGCTTTAGATGGTTCAGTTGAGAGCATTATGGAGATGACATTAGGCCAAAGACGCAGGAATGAAAATGCGATTAATAAGACATGATGATAACGTCCTTCGATGTAATTTTGATGAGCCCATAGAATGTAAGATCGACGATTTTTCATTTTTAGGGAGTCTAAAAAAACATAAAAGGAGACTCCACTGGGGTACCTTTTTTGAAGGTAGTCTAGTTGGATTGATAAAGGGGTAAACTAGCACCGAATAGACATCTATTCAAAATCATTTTAATGAGTGTGACAGACAATATCACTCGACAATCTTTTCATATTTAAGGAGTCTGAAAAGAGATTAACTATGGACTCCGTAAGGGATGTTCTTCTAGAACAATTTAACGAGTGTGAAGAAACAAGGTCACTCGACTATATTTTCAATTTTAGGGAGTCTAAAAAGAGTTTAACTATGGACTCTGTGGGGGTTCCTTTTTCGTAAGTTTATTCCCTCATACCCGAAAAAGGGTTAAATCTATACCTGAGAATACTCTTCTAGAGAACCGAGGCTCCTAGAGTATACCTTTGTTCGTACTTTTGACCATCCAGACTGAAAAAGGGGTAAACTACTGCCGGACAGACGTGCCTTCAAATTTTGGTTTAGCGAGCGTGAAGGGAAACAAGATCGCTTGACAATCTTTTCATGTTTATAGGGTCTGAAAAGGGCTTAAAAGAAGACCCGTTGTGTTTTTGGGAGTCCCAAGGGTGAGGTCAAGAGTGATAATGAATCATGCAAATGAGGCTCAAACTCGTAATCAGGGAAAACTAATAAGGACTCCCAAGCCTATAATCATTAGTGACAACATGGACGCCAAAATGCAACCAAGATCTACCTAGGGAATCCATATGAAGGTAGGCTCTACCACTAAATTACAACACTTCTAGAGCAGGAGTGAGAGTTCCGTGTCACAATTTGGTGGGATCGATCATATGGCAAAGTGAAAAAGACAACGAGATGCAAAAAGCAGAGGTGGAATCCTAACTTAGATGCAAAAAGTTGAAAAAATGACTTTTTACCAAAAGACCTTTAAAAATGACCCAACTCTCAAAAATTTTCCCAATACCCAAAGTAACACGTATCGTAACATCCCCCAAGAAACTCAAAAACCATACTGAACGATTTTCAAGCTAGAAAAAATGACGAAAGGGTCCAAAAAAATGACAAAAAGGGGCCAAAAAGTCTATAAATAGAAAGCTGGCAGCGCATTATCACCATTGTAATTTGAGAATTGACCAAAAGTCAAAAAACACCCCTTTGCCGAAATAGTTGATTTCAGGAGCTTCAGTGGACGAAAGGAACTTCCGTTGGGACCAAGTAAGTACATACTAACCTCTCTTTCATTTCCATCTTTCCTTTTTGATTTTTTTTTTGTTTTTTCGGGGGGTGCTGACCTTTAAAGAGGTTGGCCCTACATGTACGCAGGTTGTCCCAACACAACCCGTGTGTACACATGGGCAGAGGATAAGTTGGCCGCATGTACATGTGACTGTTCCCAAGAAAGACCGCGTACACCCTTCAATAAGTGGGAAAAATTGAAAATGCAAGAGCTAACTCTCCATTGATTTGTTTTTGCAGGATGTATGTGCATTGGAGAGAGAGGGAGCATGAGGAAATTAATTTTTTGGTCTCTGAGGACCCCGCTGCTATCACTGTTTTTTCGCAATTCAAGTTGATAAAGTTCTTCCAGTGTCCGTTTACGAGGGCACAATCTAAGTTGCTAAATGCATTGATAGATTACTGGCATCCTGATGCAAAGGCATTCATGCTCGAGGGGCAGTCGTTGACTCCAACGACTGAAGACATTTACTTCCTGACTGGTCTCTCGAGGAGAGGGGATCCATTCAACTTGCCCACTTTCCCCCCCGAGCCTCACAACATTGAGGACTTTACTGGACTCCATTGCGAGGCTGGTACTAAGAAAGTAGTTTCTCAGATGCCTATACATAACATCAACAACCTATCACTCAAAGTGATAGTTCTACTTATTGGGCGGATCACTGGATCTACAGCTTTACATTAGGCTTCCAGGGCACACATGCATTGTGTGGTACAGTGCTTAAATGCATGGATTTTTGACTGGAGTACCACCATGCTAGATTGCATGAAGAGACAACTGACAGAGTGTTGGATACAGGAGCACCTAAACTTCGAGTTTGGGACCGTTTTGTGCTCCTTTTTCTTCGAGAGGGTACCCAATATGAGACCTTGAGAGACTATACGAGGGCAGGAGGACTCTCTCCTAGCGCTATACATATGGGTGACACTATTTCCATGGCAGGGGGGAGGGAGGACCATCGAGGCCTTTTATGACACGTTTTTTGACTGGTGGTCATGATAGATTCCGACAATAGAGGACTACCCCTATGTCGGGAACAATTTTTCTAGAGATCCTAACATGCTAGTACCTCCCGGAGCAGAGCGAGGAGAGATGGGTAAGTTTGGTTTTCAAAGTTATTTAATTTTTATGTTTTTTTATATATATCATTTTTTTTTTGTATACCAGAGTATCTGACACTTACATATTTGTTATGTACATATGTGGGACCAGTGCATCCAAAATACTTTTCAAGGACTAGGCGGTGTTGGCCCTTGACCAAGTTTTGAAGAATACTTGGTCATATTTGACTGTTTTTAGGACTGCGACAGCTTGCCAAAGATGGAGCGCAAAGCGAAGCGGAAATTAGGGAAGCACGACCTGTTTTTGGGTCCCTTTTAGGGTTTTGGTTGATGTAAAGGGAAAGGGATGTCGACTTGTGGGTTTACCCACACTTAATCCCATTTTGTAATCTATAAATAGATACTTAGGCAATGTAAGTAGGGAGTAGTAGTACATCTATGTGATGTATAGCTAAAGGCTTAGTGCTATTAGCTGGATCTGTGTTATTGGATGTATATTGCAAGTGCTCCGTGCATGATTGTAAGGAGATTGTAACCGCTTGACGAGATAATATAAGCATAGAGGACTTTGTGGACGAGATAATATAAAGAAGAGGACTTTGTGGACGTAGCCCCAGGGTGGGGGTAAACCACGATAACTTTGTGTATTGTGCTCTGTGCTTCGACCTAATGTGTTTATCTCCTTCTTGTCTAAGTGCTTGCTGTGATTAAATAGATCTAGTTATGCTCTGTGCTTATGATATATGAATGAATGTTAGATATGATATATAAGATTCTTAGTTCTTGATCTATTGAATCTAATCTATATTTCTGTGGCTAAGTAATGAATAATCTTTAGTTTAAGTATTCACTGCGATGCTCTGTGCTATCTGCGAAGTACCATAAGGGTT